>JARHVA010002179.1:2037500-2102500 GCA_037957365.1 Torreya grandis | reverse complement strand
ATCAAAAATTAGAAAATTAATTGAGAGCTATAGGTTCTCTTATAAAATCAAATATGCAACATTAGATTCTCATATATAGAGATCAATTACAAATGTAGGAAAATAGAAAATAGTCAAAATCCATTATGAATGTATTTACCCATGTTACATAATTTTTTTTTAAGACATCACATGGTATCTATAGGTATGAAATAAGTGAAATAGAATGCCTTAATCATACTTACTATTTTTTTCAGGATTTTTATAACTTTTTTAAAAATTATTCCAACTTCACTCACTAAAACTAACTTGCATAATTTACCTAGTAAAAACCCTCAATAGAAGTTGAGACCTAAGTAAATTACATGAAAATAAGCTTTCAAATTTTGTTGCAAGAGAAGATTTCAATATAAATTTTATAGGCTTGGGAATGGAATAAAATTCCATCCCTAGGTCCATAACTATGATATTACAATTTTAAAAATAAAAACTACCCATAAAATGCATTTGGATCAAAATAATAATTCTATACTAGGATATATTTGTTTATTCACAATCAAATGCAATTTATCACAAAACCTATTTCTTTTCTAGCTATAAAATTTGATATTGCTTGCCTAGTCAAGTATGCCAATGTTTGGTTTTATGTTTTGTTAGATCTTCCTCTTTATTTCCAACATCTTTCTTATATTCTCCTTCTACCATCATGTTAATGATGATGAAGATGCCTTTTACTCTCCTCATATTCTTACTTATTATCTTTCACCATTTGTGCATCTTATGCTTGACTTCCAAAAAGCCACTGCTATTTCATCTGTTAAACACCATGAAACATTTCTAAATTAATTTAACACTCCTCTATTCATGTTCAACTTGTATTCCATCTTTCTACATGTGAGCTTGGTAGGTGAGCTAATTCCAACCTTCCTTGACAAGGTCAACCCTAATATCATAAAGATAACAAAACCCTAATTCTATTCCAATTTTTATTTCTTGATATTTGAAAATGGATCAAAATGATGAAATTTTAATGGATCTTATAACAAATCCCTCAATTTTTATCAACTTTCCTAAGTAGGGAAAAGTAGAACAAACATAAAATTTTGAAGTGGCAACTAAATAATTTACATCGAGGAGTGTTATTTTTTCCCCTAAATATCTCTTATGATTATTTTGTCATTAATAGATGTATTCAATTATTTGATAAACACAATTAAATAATTTAATTGGAACAACCAACTTTCAACCTCTAATAACCATAAATACAGTCATGGTTACATAAACATAGTAAGATGAGATAAGCAACCATCTTAGCCTAATTCAATTTTTATCATAAAAGAATCATGTATTAGTAAAATGAAATGCATAATCAAATCCATTGAATCATGAACTCAAGTTCATTATAGATTCAAAGCATCATAACACAACAAAGGGTTAGAATACATATGCAAGCCACAACTAAAAATGCAACCAATATTCATAACAACTAGTGCTAATATAATTTATTTCATTCAAATATTTAGTTGTGGTGTGTGCATAATCTTCTAGAGTTCTATCTCAATCCCCTTTGTCGATGTCTATACCTGTCTCTCTGATGATACTCTCCCTCTAAACTATCTATGAAGTTAGAACGATCCTACATCCACCTCATCAAACAAAGTGGTAGTTAGCCTCATTATAATAATTCAAAATAAACTAATGAATGAAAGTAATCTATTAAAATCATGATCATAATGATAATAAAACATATGTAACAACTATATATCTAGATATTGATCATGAAAAAAAATATCTGTCAATCAAAAAAATATGAAAATCTTTCTAAAAAATAAACAAAAGATCTTCTAGTCATTAGAAACATAATTCACTTATTAATTATTTAAATAATACATAAGGAAAATTAGATGTGACATCCTCCCCACCTAAAAACTGGTCATCATCTTGATGACATTTATTTCTAATAATAATTCTGAAATAAAACAAAGTTTAGCAAAATATAATTAATTTTTTAGCAAAAAATAAATTATGTCTAACATAAATATCATGTAAAAAAAAAGTATATAGCCTCAAAAAATCCTTAGGTTCTTCTCATGTATCACTGTCCTTAGAATATTAGTCCCACTAAACCTTTAAATTTGATCCTTATCTATTATGCAAGCTAATCTTGTGAGTGTCAATTATTCTGATTGGTTTTACTGTGATCACCCATCGATCTTGAACTTGTAATGCATTCCAATCAAAAACATATGTAAGATTAGTAATATACTAATTACGATATGAAACATGAAATTTTTTATGATTTTATGCTAGAGTTGGTGGAAATGCAAGCCTATATGCTATAAGATTAACCACTTATAGAACCTTAAAATGTCCCACATACCTAGGTAATAACTTTACTCATCTACTACATTTTGTTGCACTCTTTTGGGGTTTAACCTATAGAAAACATGTCTCCAACTAAAAATTGCCTTGTTTTTATGTTTAGAGTAGTGTAACTTTTTTTACCAGTCATTGGTTTTACCCAAATTCTAACTTATTAATTTCACTTTATCTTACATTTTACCAAACCTTTCAGATCCAAAGTCCAATCTATCTTCCAACTTGTCCTAATTGATTGGTGTTTTTCACCTCCTATTATATAATGCCTTGAAAGAAGTTATTTTAATAGTTGTTTGGTATGGGTTGTTGTAATAAAAGTCAACCAAAGGTAGGCATTCTTCCCATTTTTATTCCTAGTTCATGAAATACATTATCAAGAGATCTGTTAAGATATGATTTATTCTCTCTCTTTAGCCATTTGTTTTTGGATGGTAAGTTGTACTAAAATTTAGTTGAGTTCCCAAAGCTGAATTTAAAATTTTTTAAAAGTTGAAAGTTATCTTAGGGTCCCTTTTTGAAATAATCTTTTTAGAAAACCCATGTAACTTATAAATTTATTTCACAAAACTCTTGGCAAGCATAGGTGCATCATTAGTTATATTATCAAGAATAAAATGAGATACCTTGGTTAGTTTATCCACTACTACTAAAATCATGTCATGTCAATTCCTAGACATAGGCAATCTTTAGACAAAATCCATACTAATTGCATACCATTTCCAATCAAATATGGAGTGTGTGTGCAATAACCCAACTAGATGCACATGTTCATCCTTGAATCAATAAAAATTCAGCCACCTAGACATAAAATTAGTTGCATCCTTCTTAATTATTTTACAAAAATGCAAAGGATTTAACTTTTCTACTAGCTTAGTTACTCTAGGATGCCCTGAATAGGGAGAATTATGCAATTATTTTAGCAATATTCATCATTTTTTTCTTATTAGGCACATATATCCTACCATTGCATCTTAAAAGCCCATCATTCTCAAGATGAAAGCCTTGATATCTATGATCTTGAGATTTTCTATCCAAATCCTTCTTAACTTGCTCATGGAAATCATCACCAAGCAAGAATTTTACAACCTAATATTGGAAGGTAATGCTAATTATATCCAAGGATGCATTGTATCTTATATGGCTAAAGGCATATGTAACTCTTTAATTTTTTCCCTTAATGTAGTTGATATCAAAATCATAATCTGATAGAAACTTTAACCACCTCTAATGAGTATTGAGGTTGGGTTGGGTTGGGTGAAAATATACTTAAGACCTAAGTTATTAGTTTTAATCTCTAAGGGTTTACCCAACAAGTAATACCTCTAAACCTATAAAGTATGAATTATAACAACCAGTTCTAAATCATTGGGAGCATAATTTACCTCATAATGCTTTAGTTTCATAGATTAATATGCCATAAGTAAACCATCCTACATGAGAACTCCTCCTAAACCATCTCTTGAAGCATTTATTATAACTAAAAAATGGTCATTCATATCCTGAATCCATAACACTGGTGTAGAAGTAAGTATTTATTTTACAACTTGAAATTCTTATTCGCACTTACCTTACCACCAAAAACACCTCTCTTTCCAATGAAGAGAGGTAATTGGGTAATATATTTTAGATAAATTTCGTATAAACTTCTTGTATTACCTAGATAAACCCATGAAACTACGTACCTCATGCATATTTTTGGTATAATAATAGATATAATTTTTTATAGATCCCCTAAAATTCATTCTATGGATATGATGTGTCTCAAGCAATATAATCTCTTCTAAAATAGAACACACTTCAAAAACTTACCATAAAGTTTGTGCTTCCATAACCATTGTAAGACTAAACGTAGATACTCAACATGCTCTCCCTCTCTCTTGGAGTAGATGAGAATATCATCCAAGAAGAATAGTATAAACTGATCTAGATAGTCTCTGAACACACTATTCATGAGATTTATGAATGTTGAAGGTGCATTTGTTAGACCAAATTGAAATAATGTGAACTTTTAATGCCCATTACGAGTCTTGAAAGTTGTTTTTAGAATATCTTACTCTTGAATTCTCAACTAATGATACCCTACATGAATATCAAATTTTGAAAATATTATCAAACCACATATTCGATTGAAAATATCATCAATGTGAGGAAATAGGTATATGTTCTCATTCATTTCTTCGTTAAGCATGAGATAGTCAATGAAAAGATATAGAGCTTCATCCTTATTCTTGAAAAAGACTACATCTTCACCCCATGGTGAAACATTGGCCAAATTAAATCCTTGGTCAACATCTTTTGAAGTTGTTCCTTCAACTCAACTAGCTCTGTGGTTGTCATCCTATGGGGCGTCTTAGATTATCGTTCTATCCCTTGAATGATGTCAATGGTGAAATTAAATTCCCTTTTGGAAGGTAAACCTAGTAATTCCTCTGTAAAAATATCCTAAAACTCTTGTAAAAAAGGATAGTCTTCCAAAGTAGGTTCCTTAGCTTCACCAAAGTCATCCACTTTGACTAAGAATACTTGACATCCCTTACATTGGGCCTTCTTCAACTGAATAGCTTAGATCTACCTAAGACTTAAGTCTCTCTAATTACCTTGGATTTGGGTTTGATTTTCCAAATCATATAAACAATTAGCCTTATTATTAAAATAATCTACTTTGACTTTATATTTATCGAGCCAATTCACTCCTAGAATCACATCATATGACCCTAGTGGGACTGTATAGAGATCAAAAACTTGGTGAACTCTATAAACTTGACTTTAGCTTAAATGAGACATCTATTGACTTTGACCTTGGACTTATTATCATACTATGCTAACCATTAATTTTTCATAAAACCAACTTTCCTAGATAATTTACACAACATTCTAGGAGAAATAAAGCATTGAGTAGCTCTGTATCAATCAAAATAGTAATTAAATGACCAAATAGAGTCCTTGATACTTTGATGTTAGAGGATTGAAATTCAACTTGTTGATTATCCACTGTTACGTGGATACATTGTTGGAAGGTTCCATGCTATGAAGAGGTTGTGTTATTACTTTTTCCATCCATCTTCCATTGAGCACAATCTTTGGCAAAATGATATCCTCCGAAATCAAAACATCGTCTTGGTGGTCCCTTCCTCTCAACCTAATTTGCAACCTTAATTTGTTCTCTAAACTTTCTTCCTAGTTTCCTATTCCTAGAAATATTACCATATCTTATGTTTTGAATATTGACTCGGTTCTTAGAATTACCATTCCATTTTCAATTTTTATTCTTGAAGGGTGTCTTAGAACTACCAAACTTTTTCTTATACTTTTATCTAACCTCTATTAGTGATTTTTTCTGCTCTTGCTTAACTACCTTTCGAAAACATGATCTATGGTGGATGGTCCATGCACATCCACTTCACCCACATTTTTTAGGTTTTAGGCCCATAGTAAATTTTTTGACTCAAAAATGCTCATCCTTATGGTATGATGGAACATTCTTTAGGATCTTTGTCAATTGTTCATAATAGACATTCACTGAAAAAACTCCTTGCCTCAAGTTCTGAAAATCTATCAAATTCTAGTCAAAATAGAGTTGAGGTAACCATCATGATTTGAAAAGAGTCACTATTTGCTCCCATGTGGTGGTAACAAAGTCCAGATTCATTTCAAGCTTTCTACTAGTCCACCAAGTTGCTAGTTTACCAGGTAGTTGGTAAGTTCCTCACACAACTTTAGTTAGGATAGAGTAATTCTAAGTCTCAAAGTAATTTTTCATCTCTATGAACCAAGCTTCATCTCCATCAACCAAAATTTTGGCATCAAATTTGGGTGGATTTACCTTTTTCATGTCCTATGCTTGTTTTGTAGCTACCTAAGCTCTAGCAATTTGTTGCACTTCTTCATGCCCTTTCTCTGTGACATTATTTAGGTGAAGTCGAGTATCCATTGGAATAATTCATATATTCTGTGACAAGGCAACTCTATATTCATACATAAATAACCATCTATACATTTAATCAATAAAGATACGATCATCACATATGAGTCGACCTTACACCCAATGATCAATAAATCAACACACCGTTATAACTCAACTTGTTTCTTAATACTTACAACCTATTAACCACAAAGACAAATTTAAGTTCAGGTCACATATACATAATGAGTATCATTTTAACTATTAAGGAACCAAGACTAGATTCACTCTTACATACACAATGTATAAGATATACAAATATATCATATTTATACAAGATTATATATAGTTCCAGTTTCTATGTCCACCGAATGGGATTTGATAGGTTGAAATGAAACAATTAATTACATGTAGTTGTATAGGTAGTCTTAGGTTTCTATTTACATCTAAACCTAAAACCATTACAATTGTGCTCATGATTTCTTCATAATAGAGAATAATCCTATTTATTATGTATAAATGTGTGTGTGTGTATAAAGAGAGAGCATAATATATAGATGCGCTCTCTCTCTCTCTCTCTACACGTACACACACACATATACATATATAGTATATATTATATACACCATACATACATATACATATATATCATGCATTATATAGATATATTATACATGTGCGTGTGCGCACACACACGTATACACTCATATTATTTATATATATATATAGAAAGTATTACATACATACATAAATACGTACAGAGACACACACATTTATCAATGTCTCTGATTTCATATTAAACTTGCTTCTTAATACTTATAATCAAATCTTAAATCTTTACTGCTCAGAAAATGGGTATACTTCATAAAGCTATGTTATTCTAAAACAGCCAAATCAAAGGCAATCCTTCTCCCTATAATTTAACTTAACATGAATAGCAATATTAAGTCATTAAATATTCTACACAACCTCACGCTCTCATTTAGAGATCGATTACAGGTGTAGGACAATAGAAAACAGTCAAAATCCATTATGAATGCTTTCCCCCATGTTCCATAAGCTATTTTAAGACGTTACAAGGCATCTGAAGGTATGAAAGAAGCGAAAGACAAGGCAAACATCCTTACTGATATTTTGCAGACTTTTTGTAATTTTTAATTTCATTTTCCATAAACATAGAAATATTCACACATATAAATCATAAATTACAAAACATTATTGGCACAGAAATCGATTGCAGATATTAAATAAAATAAATATCTGTCGAATGGACTCATGCCAAGAGTTTGAATAAAACAGAAATGAGAGAGACGGGAGAATAGACAATGAATGATCCGTTGCGTAATGGTTGCTGATCGGTCAACAAAATAGCATAATACAATGCCTCGTGCTTTTTACAATTGAAGTATCAAGTTTAGGGTCAAAATTTAACAAATTTTATTTATTATATATTTTTAAATTAAAGTTTAATTATTTTTATTTATTTATGTTTTTTTATTTGTTTAATAAAGGATTATTATTTGTTTTGGGTGACTATAACTTAATTTAAAATTAACATTTTAATAATAATACAATATTTTTTCAAACAATAACTATATTAATATAAAATTTGTTGACTACTATTTTATTTTTAGGTGATCGAAATTAATTTTAAATTAACATTTTTTAATAATATTTTTATAAATCATTATTTATTCAAATATAAAAAGAGGAAAAAAAAAGTATTAATATATATTTTATTTTAATAAAAATGTGATATGTCTATTTATTTATTTGGTAATATTACATGAATTTCTTCATATGCTAAATGTTTAAACATATAAATGTAGTTAAAGATTTTGAGTCAAAAATTATATTTTTATAATTTATAATTATTATTATTATTTTTTGAAATGTTTTTTCATTATTAAATTTTCAATTGATAAATAGATAGTCGTAAAATTTATATATTATTTATAAATTAATTATAATTATTTATTTATTATGATGTAGTAATATTTTTATATAATTTATTTTTAAAATTTTATTGTTATGATTATTTATAAATATGATATGATAAAATCTAAATATTATCTATAATCTAATTATGATTATATATTATAAATTATCTATATTATTTATTATAATAAATTATCTATAAACTAATTATGATTATACATTATTATAATTATTTATAAATATGATGTAGTAAAATTTATATATATATATATATATATATATATATATATATATATAATTTGTATCTTATTTATTTATTTATTATTATGTGTTGATATTTTTATGATAATTTATTTTTAAAATTTCATTTTTATGATTATTTATAAATATGTTGCTCATATATGTGTGTGTGTGTGTGTGTGTATATATATATATATATATATATGTATGTATGTGTGTCTGTGTCTGTGTGTGTGTGTGTGTGTATCATGTCGTCATATTTTTTATGATAATTTATTTTTATAATTTTAGTTTTATGATTTTTTATAAACATAATAAGATAAAATTTATATAACACCTATAATTTAATTATGATTATTTATAAATTATTTATGATTATTTGTATCTTATCTATTTATTTATTATGGTGTAGTAATATTTTTTATGATAATTTATGTCTACAATTTTACTATTATAATTATTTATATATAACATGTATAAAATTATATATTACATATAATAATTATAACTATATGTATATTATTTATTTATTTATTATGATGTTGTAACATTTTTATGATAATTTATTTTTAAAATTTCATTGTTAATTATTTATAAATTAGTTATGAAGTATTTATATATTATTTATTTGTAGTAATATTTTTTATGATAGTTTGTTTTTAAAATTTCATTGTTAGTTGTTTTTAGAATTTCATTCTTTTATATATATATATATATATATATAAAAGAGTGAAATTGTAAAAATAACTAACAATGAAATTTATTTAAATATATATATAATAATTTTATTTGTATTATTATTCTAATAATTCTATATTAATTTGTATATATATTTAAATGGGTCTTAGACATTCAAATTAAATGTTATTGGTATGTTTGTTCACTTTCAATAAGTTTTCTCTTTCTCACTCCCTAAACTTTTCACACAAATTTGACACTAAGTAATCATAAGATAATTTTATTCACACAAATAAATCACAAATTACAAATTAATAGATGATAATTACACCATAGGTGTTTCTTAAAATGGCATTCGGTGGGAGGTGAAAGGGTGTAATGGTACGAGTAAGTTGGCAATTAATTAATTGAAGCCGATAGTCAAAAAAAGAGAGCTTTTAATTTAAATTTTGGATATTTCTAATATGTAAACAAAAATCATATATATTTTAGTTGTTATTGATGTAAATAATTTACTCTATAATATTTATTTACCCTATAAATTATTATTCTAAAATTATGAATTACACTATACATTATTATCATATGAATTTATCCTAAGATTTTTATATATTAAATTTATATACATATAGGTAATAATTTATAGGATAAATTATTTAGAGTAAATAATTTACCCTATAAATTATTACCTTAAGATTATGTATTAAGATATGTATGCTAGTTTATATTTAATTTTTTATTTGTAAATAAATATAAATAAAATATTGACATAAAATAAATTATATAATTTTTAAAAATTTACTCCTTTTTTTTCATTATGTTAATTAATGTTTTATTTTTTTATTATATCAAATTATTATTAATTAAAAGTGAACAAATTATTTATAAAATATTAAAGAATATTTTTTAATTTTTTCTTCTTTTTAATATTTTATTATTAATATCTATCTTAATATATTATTTTAATTATTAATACGCATTTGAATAAAATATTTTAATTATTTTTTAGATTAGTGTTTAGGTTTTAGAGGTTCTTACCTTATTTATGTTTGACTGGAGCTTTAATCGATCTTGGATATAATTGGGGACTTAGATTCCCAAAAGAATACCAATGAACACTCATCATTTTTTTGAGAATACTCTCAATAGTCACAACTAACTCATGAATACCAATGATTGGCCACAATTGACCTAAGATTACCAATAATTAGTCACTATAGATCCAAGAATACAAATAATCGACCACAACTGACCCATAAATACTTAACGATCGACCACATCTGGTCTCCAATACCAAACTAAAATTTAAACTTAGGTAATATTTGAAACAAGAAAATCACTTCATTAAATCACCCACATCTCATCCATAAACTATTCCAATTATTATTAATACCTATCTCAATACATTATTTCAATCAAAATAATTCAAATTTTATAAAATATTAAAATTAAACACTTTCAATAAAATTTACCTATTTTTAATTAGAAACATTATAAGGTCCCCTTACATTTATAATAACAAGTAAAAATTAATCACTTTCAAAATTTTAAATGTTAAAAAAATAATTACATAAACTTTATTAATTTTGAGATACCATCGTGCAACCACATTTATGATTCTTTTTTATTAAATATGGTAAAATTAAAATATAAACATTGCTTATTAAATAGTTTAATATATGGGGATTTCACAAATCATACAAGATTAGAATAATATGTTCATCCCCATTGACCTTCATAAAGGATGTTCAACATTTTCACCATTTTAAGATCTAATATTATCTAAGATTATGTCCAATTTCCCTGTTTGGCTTTTTATGATACATTATTTGTATCTGAGACTTAATTCATTTTGGTTTCCTTTCTCCTCACTTCTTGCTAACTACTTATCATTATTCAACTCGTGCAACTTCATAATTTAATCCAACACAATTTTTTTGATTTTATACCTCAAATCATTGCTTCTATATTTGATTAATTATCTCACATTTGGTTCAATTTGTCATCAAAATATGCATTCTTTCTTACTACATCTTGCAAATATTCTGAGCTTATCAAATTCTTATTGAATTTGAATATTTGCATCGATTAATTTAGTTACTCATTGTTTTTAAATAGTTTTCAACTTGAAATATTGATTTCCTTATTGTATCATATCTTGCATTTGTACCAAAAAAATGAAGATTTCATAATGCTCTTGGACTAGAAAGTCCATTACTTATTTTTTATTTCTACAACAACCATCTCCTTGAATTTATGAGCCCTTTCAAAAAAAAATCATAGAGCTTATGTACAACATAGATATTACAAGTTTCAATTTATGATTCAAAACCCCATCTAATCTATACAATAAGTCCTTATATTTTTAGCCTCTATATCTAGTTTATCAGTGTGTTTGTGGACATGCTAAACACTAGCATTAAATTAGGTATTCATCCTACTCAATCTTAAAAATCAAAACCCAAACATTTCCCCCACATCAACTTCCATGAGAACATTTCCAAACTATTTCTCCTCGCGTTATTTTTGAATTAGAGATAACTCTTTATTTTTGTTGACCCAATATTCTTATGGCCATCGTGTTCAGGGTTTGTGTGAGGATGTCCTCATTAGGTGCATTATTCAACACAAGAATAATGTTGATACTAAAATTTTGGTGTGGATTCTTTTGGTGATTTGATAAGTTGTAGTTGCCACTAATTATGTCATCAACATCACTTCAACCACCATCATAACATGTAATTAATAATATTTTTTTGCCTTATCAAATCAGGGCCTAGTGCATTACTATTTTCCCTTACACCCTCATGTGTCCCTTTTAAGAGTTTTGTGGATTTAGTTTTTTGTTTTCTAGAATATATTTTAAACATGTCTTCATTGCTATGTTGAATTGCACTCGCTTTAATCATTGATGGGTGGACTCAATCTACATATTGATGGTGACTTATCTATCACCATTTCAAACCCATGGAGTGAAAATTTAATAAAAAATAGTAATAAATTAAAGATATACAAATAATAACTATATAAACTCTTGGCATTATCTCAATTTATTCCCTAGTTCAATGATACATAAAGAAACACAAATATAAAATTTCACCTACATAATAAATTCACATACTCAACCACCCACAATGATAATTCTTAGTTTTTATCTAAAAAAACTAGCGTAGAACTTGAAAGAACTTAACACTTGGCCTAAAATCCTAGTGTTTAATGGCTGAAACAAAAACACCCTTTTATTTGAAATTAAACTTAGCATCATAGGTACATAGTCAATATAAAATCCTCCTTATAATGTCATGTTATCATTTTCTTAAAAAATGTTTCCCTTGTATTTGGTAAATGAAGTAATTTATTCAATAAATTAACAAAAAGGTTTGTAAACTTACATAATAAAATGAAAAAATCCTTCCAATGTAAAAATCATTCACCAATTGCTTTAAAATGAATTATTGTCTAAAGAATAGATAGGTATGATTTTAAGCTTGAAGACCTGGGCTTGTTTACATATGTCACCATGCAAGATGGACCCATGACCATCTATATTGAAATAGGGTGGAAATGGGCTAAGAAGAGTAGAAATTTATTATAAATAATAAGAGTTTTAGAGTGGTTTGAGCATAGTTTTAAATGAATAAGCACTATATTATTTTATCTATTTTGAATTAAATGAATCAAAATAATAGATATAAATTATTGAAATTGAAATATAAGAAAATAAAGTAGAATATACTAAAATACAAAATTTACAAAATTAAATATTAGTTAAAAATAGTAAATGGTCCCTAAAAAATGCAAATGTCCTTAAATATATATATTATACTAATTATGTAGGATAACTATGATTAAACACTATTTAAAAAGACCTATGTATTATGTTGTGACTAGATGTAAGAATTAAAACTACATTGGGGTAATTTTTTAGTAGGATAGGGATTAATTGAATCCCTATCTAATTATTATAGTCACCTCTTAGTTGACTATGTTCCTAAATTTTTGTTCTAAGTATGAATTTCTATCTATGATGGTTGAATTTTTAATTATGTATGCTGATATACCACATGAAAAACCCACAAAGTAAAAACACTTGTTCCTACACTTTAAACATTGTAGATATAAAATATGAAAGGGGGAAATATTTCAACTAGAACCAAAAAATACTACATAACCTGATTGCTACTTAAATATCCCAAATGAGACTGAGGCTGATTCAGTTCTCCCTCTCAAGGTGAGTGTTGGATCTGTGATAATTAAAATGTATGAATATAGCTAAGACATTAATTAAAATGTTTGACAATGGATGATTGTGAACTAAAATAAAATACATTTAGATTTATCATATGACTATTATAATGGAACAAAATCAAAATTAGAATAAATAGTGCTCTTTTGTTACTGTGCAATAAAATTGCCAAGTGATTGATAGATATATTTGGAAAATATTTGATGTGATTATATAGGGTAATATCTCAAACATTAACACTAACCAACCTTTTTAAAAGTGTAATAGGGTAATACATACTATTTTCAATTTTAAAAGTTACCTTGGAAGCATGGGGGACAAGGACACACTAGTCGACAAGGCCACATTGTGGCCCTATTTGACCTAGTGTGGACCTATCCCAAAAGGACAAAGATTGTTGGAAAGGGTCTGATAGGTCATTATAAGTAGATTAAGGATTTTTGAATGATGTTATGAGTATTTCAAAATAGTTTATAGATTAGTATATGTTCCTATAGAGATTATAAGTTAACATAATGTTGAATAAGACAAGTGAGGTAAAATTATACAACTTAAACATTGTCAAGCACTTAATGATTACTTTTTGTGTGTCTACATTTACCCCCACTTTATTATACTAATGTAATGTAGTGAAATACTAGATTAAATTAGATTAAAACCTAAGTGTGTATACATACTTTATATTTCAAAGTTTGATCATGCTAGAAGCCTTAATGAAACATCTACAACAATGCCATTGCAAGTAGTTATTGTCTATAATTTAAAGTTAAAAATTTGAAACTTGAAATTTGAATTTAAAAAGAGAGAAAGGAAAGTATACATTTGAAAGAGAATGCAATCTAGTTTTTTTGTAACTTGAAAGTGGAGAAGTGATTACCCCCTTGTTGAGGCATTTAGAAAAATGTTGAACAGGGGGTAAATTGAGAGTGATCAAGTCTTAATTTTGAAAACCATTGAATCCTCTTTAGTTAGAAATATCGTATGCTCCAACTCTTATTTGACTATGTATATTAATTTGTAAAATAATTAAAGGTGTGGAACCACTAAATGTATATCAATACATAAAAAAGTGCAACCATAGATTTTGAGTGTCATTATAATCTAAGGTGGCCAAATTGTAACATGAAAATGAACCACACTGCTACAAATGGAACTAGATTTTGTGATAAATTTCAAATTTACATGTAGTAACTTGAACATGAATGAATATAATTAACCCTCTAGTGTATTTATACGAATATTAAATTACATTTGAAGTTGTAATGTTTTACAAATTTTAACTTGTAATTATAGGAATAGTGCACATGCATGTAACATGCCCCCATAATTTAAAAAAAAATTAATGTTGTAAATATCAAAATTGTATAATGTCATAAATCTTAAATTGTTGTTAAGGACTGAATTCTCAAGATAAATCCATTGTGATGGTCCCCTTTTGATATGAGATACATATCCTACAAGTCACTTAGTGTAAAATAAAATTTTAGTAATATGTGAAAGATGTATTCATGTAGTAGCACTTGAAAATTTTAGTGTATTGCATCATAGTATTTGAATATAGAATTGAATTTACATGTGTTATATAGATATATCATTGAATCATATAAGAACCTTGTGCATGATATGTATCTTGGAATGATAGTAAAGAAATAAACATATAAGTAATATCATATAATTTTTATACAATGTCACACATAAGGCCTAAACGACCACATACAAGGAACATGTGAATGTTTCATAAACACACAAGGGCAAGGGTTACTTGAAAATGGCATAAAGATTCCATTTGTAAGTGCATGGAGATGGGGGGCCAAAAATTAGACAAAAATTCATGTTTGTAGTGTTGAAAATAATTTCGCATGAAAGGTTTTGAAAAGTGTGTACGTAATTATATGACATAGGCTTGATGATCACCGAGCCTAAAATCCATACATTATTTAATAAATTAAAATTATATATGCATTTTAATAAGTTAAAAACATGTATGTGATTGTATATCAATAAAATTGTGTACACAATTCTATTGTTTTATAATCAAAGACAAAGCATTGATGCCATTCATTTGGCATAGATAAAAAACATTATTAAGAGAAAGGAAGATGAAACACGTAGTTGAAAATGAGACCAAAGAAATAAAAAACACCCCAAATACCTAAATTTTTACAATGACATGATGAAAGAGAGGTATGAAAACATGTTTTAGTGCATTTAAAAACAAAAGTAGTTAATTTTGTTGTATTTTTTATTTTTCAGCACATGCAGAGGATAATGAGCCAATTTTAAATGAGAAAAAATCTAACCCTCATATCCATCCTAACACACAAAACCCTCCTATCCCTCCTCACTGTCAAAATCCTCCTATCCCTCATGTAGTTCCTAAAGCCCCCCAATGTAGTTAAGAGGATTTAACAACCCATATCATTAAAAATAAGATCGAATGTGAGAATATGATTAGGACATTTAAATATCCCCATGCAAATAACCCACACCAAATGTACATGGTAAACACATTATAGGTCATATTATTAGGTAAAATTAACTTTTTAATAGGTCAAATTGATAGGTGTGTTGTCTATAAAAATAGATGCAGGTCAAACTATTCTAAAAAACATTATGCAGCCACTATGAGAGATAAAAATATAACTAAAGTCCAAATTTTTTCCCTATCTAATGATGGGAAAACTAGTGAACTACTATCTATGATGGTCAAATAGATTCCAATCCATTGGTGTACTCATGATTTGATCAAACAATTTTTTTGGGATTGATGGTATATGGTATTTGATCACCCACCTTGGAAAAATAATGAGGTCCCAATGTAATTTTTGAGAAATGTGTGTTGTGAACTTGTGTTAAATGATGTTCCAAACTATTTTGATTTCTTGAAGATCCAATGTAGAGGAAAGGGATCTATACAGGATAGGCTAGGTGCACATCATGCACCTAATCATATTGGAAGAGTATGTATCAAAGAACCACATCCTCTAGAGACCATACCCTCTGTAGTCAAGGAAACTGTAGATATTTATACTTTGCATGTAATGGACCTGAGGAGGATGAGGAGGATATCATGTATCCCACTCATGGTGTTATTTTCATGGTCTTGGATGACATTGATCTCAATATGTTTCAGTCATCTAGATTTTATCTAGATACCTATACTACAACTTCCTAGGTATCTTTAATATTTTGCTTTTTACAAAAAAGCATTAGACTTATTAAATTTCAAATATTCGTATAATTTAAAAGTAATAATTATTTTTCAAGTATAAATCTCAATAATGTATATGATTTTTTTTATGTTTTAGTAAGATTTTGGATGCCACACAAGCATATGTGTTACTACTACTACCATTGTATATACCTATATGAAGGTAATATTTTAGGAATAATTAATGTTATGGTTTCTTTTTACATGTATGTTGTTGTATATATATGATGAAGTGACTAACAATGACATTTTATTTTCTCAATTGATGACCCGATAGCCACTCCACCATCTATTAAAGAGGGAGAAAATGTAGGTGTTTCTATAGCGATTTCATCTACATAAAAACTCACTAAGTCACATAAGATTTATTTTAATGTTTAAGTATAAATATGGATGTGCATTTGGTAATTGTCCTCTGTACTTATGTAAATAGATTATGCATCAATTTTTTTTATCCATGTAGACTCCTCCAATAATGTCTTCTAGATCTGTTGAAATGATTAAAAGACATGATGTGGTATAGTTGAAAATTTAATTTGTAAATTTTTATATTATCTTTCAATGATTTAGTTATTATGCTTAACTATTTATGATTTAATTTTGAATTTTTATTTATTATATATAAATTTTTAGGGACCCAACACTTCTGTTATCATGAGCACATCAATGACTCCTATTTGTGTTCTATTTCACAATCATGTTCATTAGTGTGAACCTATAATTGAAACTATTGAGCACCAATCCCAAATTGATTATGACCACCATACTGAGATAAGTATACCTATGAATAATTTTAAAAAATTAACTTGCTAATTTTTTAATTATCTTGTTCCAATACATGTAAAGTTTATGAAAATATTTGCGTATGAATAGTTGGATATACAAATGAGTTTTGAGTGGAAAAGGACTTGTAGTCATCCAAATCTAACATCTCTAGTTGTGTGAAAGGTATCCAAGGGAGATGATTATACATGCAAGGTAAAGAGAGTAATATATTTTGATGATTAGGATCAGGTCTTATAACATTTTATTGTATTCCTATATGGCTTTCAATGTATAGTTGTTTGACATTGTATAACTATAGACTCATGATATTGTATCTCTCTCTCTCTCTCTCTCTCTCTCTCTCTCTCTCTCTCTCTCTCTCTCTCTCTCTCTCTCTCTCTCTCTCTCTCTCTCTCTCTCTCTCTCTCTCACACACACACACACACACACACACACACAGAGTTCAACATTTTACTTTTTAAATATTCTCTTTGATTTCACCTTTTGGATTTTAGTGTAATTTTTTTTATATTCTATTATATGTTCAAATTATTTTATGCCTTAAATGTTTGTTGAGCATTAAAAATATATCTTTTATTCTTTTGAATGTTTTTGAAATGTATTGGAAATTTACATATAATTATTTCACAAAATTATTAAAAAAGGTGTGGTAAGTGATCATAGAATATTTTTTTTTGAAGTTGAAAAAAAATATATACCAAAGAATCATTCCTTTTGTCTCTAAAATTTTCTTTACAATTTCTATGGTGTTGGAAAATCAAAAAAAAAATATAGGTTGTTTTATAAAAAATTATTTGGGAATGAAAATGATAAGACTTTGTGATGCAGGGATTCTAATAGGTCTTTTAGTCAACTAGTCCCTTGTCTTACTCTTAAGCATGTTTATATCCTTTTTATAAGCTCAATATTAAACTCAATTAAAGATTCAAAATTCTGACACATAATTATTTAGTAGGGTTATTTTTCTCTTCTTGGTGATTTATAACTATAAAATCAAGATATACCTTCCTTGATACATGACTATTACAAAATATAGGTAACATAGATTTTCCTAAACCTTATCAAATAGGTCTGTCACATTTTAAACAATTTAGTTGGATCAACCACTATACCTCATGAATTCCAAGGGTCATTAAATTCATATCAAAGGTTACCTAATTCTATATCTTAGCTCTTATGTCTCTCTATGTTTGCTTTTTGTTAGAAAATAGAACTCTGGGGTTTCTAGACCTTAATGTCAAATTTGTAGACTGAGAAAAGGGGATAAATTGAAATGTAGGTCATATAAAACCTTCAAATCAGATTTAAAACCTCATAAAAATATTAGTTTGACTTTATAAAACAATTTGTTTACCTATAAAATGTGTTTCACTAGGTATTCTTCACTATAGGTCTATCTTATCTTGAATATGACTATCTTATTTTTGAATTCATTCTTGAAATAATATTTGATCTAATTAAGCTTCATTATGACTTACAGGGAATATTTTAATATCTTATTTATCTCAAAATATATAAGTAAACTTCACTCTTACTTATGTATTAATCTTAAAAAAATACTAAACACATACTATTTTAGACCTTGTTTCAAGTCTGTCACCTTATGATGAAAAACAGGGTCACAAGATTTTCAAAATCTTGTTCATAAACTAGGATTGTATCATTTTTGATTGATTATAATTCTTAAATATGAATTACTAATATTATTTCAATACATTTTTTAATCCTAATAGATTTCTAACCCAAGGCAACTTCACACTTCATCGTGCTATTTTCTATTAGACAACTGGATAAAACATGATTCTCTCTCCAAGACTATTTTTAAGGTATGTACCTTATTGGTTTATAATATGAATAAGATATAATAATAATAATAATATTGACTTGATATTATTATCAAATCCCTCACTATTTTATATAATTCAAACAAACAACTCTCTTCTTTCATTGGACTAGTTCTTTACCAAAAGACAATGAACAAGGGTTTTATACCTTATACATAAGTTTGTAGACTAAGTTTTTACTATAAATTCCTCTATATACCTTTTAAAAACTTAGAATATAATAAAAAAACCTAAATGAAATTATATTTTCACCTTATACAAACTTCCACAATATTTTCATGGTTAGATTTCAAGTTGTGATAATTCTAGTTGATGCACCTAGGGTCTTATTCTTTCTAAGATAGTAGCTTGCTCAACTAGAGTCTTAAACCAAATGTAATAAATTTAAAAAAATAATTTATTAGTTATAAGAGATTATAATATCCCTAAAAGTGTCATTTTACTCAATTAATAGGTTTCTCACTTCCTTAGGGTTTATTTTTTTCAAGGAGAACTAGAAATAGAGGGTTTTAGGCCTAATCTACAAGCTTGTGGTCAAAGATTTTGAAACAACTTGAGTTATAAGAGCCTCTAAGGAATAAAACCAATTTAAAAACATTAGAAACATAATACCACACCTTTATAAAAAGGTTAAACTTATTTTAAGATTTAGTTTTTGATTTATAGAGTTTTTTGTGTTCTAAACCCTCGTTTAAGGGTTTTAGGATTGCATTAAAACAATGAGTATGAATACCATGAAAATTTAGATTTTGAAGACTATCTTGGAGACTCTTAACACCCTCATATATTCATATCGCTTACTATTATACATTAATAAATATTCAAACATGATGAAAGATCTATTTTTGTTGACTGTCAAACCTTGTGTACTTCCTTTCCAAACCTACAACTTCAAGAATAAAATAAATATGCAATAATATTACTTCAAGAAAACATTAATATTTACATAAAATTAATACAAGGCTAGTATATAAAAAAGAACCTAAATAAATTAGGATTTCATTGATTATAGTATAGGTTGAGTTATAACAATTCTTGATAAAACTCTGTCTTAAGAGATTCTTCTCCTTTCTTTGAGTTCATAATGTTTCTTATCACACTTATAGGTTATTGGAATTATTGTATTTATATTTTTTTATCTCTTAATACCTCAAATGTTTTTGCATGATCCCTATTTTTGTCAACTAATCCAAAATTACCTCCAAGCATAGACAAAATTGAACATACTATTTACATACATGAATCTCCTTAGTTGATGGACCTACATCACCTTAATCAAATACATATGCTCAAAAACTTAGATTATTTAAAAATTAAAATAAATTTATCCATCCATTTAGGTATATTCTATCTCAGTTAACATATTTATAACTTCTTATATGCTTACTTCTTGAACCAAATACAACAAAATGGGTTTTAAACCTCATACATAAGGATACAAACTGAGATGCAAGATACAAGACATAATTGGAGATCTCTATTTGAGGGTCCTCTTGGATATAAATAGAATTTACACCAAATTGGGGGTGTCAATTAAACTCTAGGAATGCATTATTGGCATCTGAGTATGCTTGGTTAGGAGACAAAGCACATATTTTGTCCTCAAAATAGCATTTCCCTAAATGCAAGACATAGTTGGATATATTTATATTTGGGGCATCATGGCTAAATACTGGTATCCCTAGCATGTTAGGGGTTGTGATTAACCTTTAGGACCTCATTATTTGCATTTTAATATAACCAATTAAGAGACAGAGTACCCATTCTAGCCTCAAAATGACATTTCCCTAAATGCAAGATACAAGCTACAGTTAGATATCTCTATCTCTGAGGCATCATGACTAAAAAATGACATCTCCATCATGTTAGGGGTGATGATTCACCTCTAGGATTGCATTATTTGAATATGGCTACCCCATGTTAGCTCAAGATGACATTTCCCTCTAAGGCAAAATTATTTTCTAGGCAACCTTTGGATAGGTGTAAAATAGAAATTGTAACTTGTATCCATGAAATGAAAGATTCATCACATGCATGCATCAAATTCCTATACTATAAACCCTAATCCCTTGTATCTCAAATCATCGATGAACTCATGGTATAGGATTCAGTGATCAGTCATAAAATGCAACTTTTATGTAGTTAAGAGATAAGTTCTTTGCCTCCAATAGGCATTTACACATATTAGACCTCGTCTTATAAATTTACCACTTCCAACACCTCAAAATGTTTAATATCCATGTGGTCCCACTTACATGGCCTCAAAATCCACACTTATAACTTTTTTTGCAATAATTTCAACCTCAAGCAACATTGATAAGAAATGTTGTCAAGATGTAAGCTGCAGTTGGAGATCTTTATTTCTAAGGCCTCATTTCTAAAAAATGGCATTGTTACCATGTTGGGGGTGGAAATTAATCTATAGTACCACATTATTGGCATCCGATTATGCTAGGTTAGGAGATATAACAGCCATCCCAGCCTCAAGGTGACATTTTCTTAGATACAAGATGCAAGTTGTAGTTAGAGATTGTCACATTCTAATTTTGACTTATAATTAATAACCTATAAGTCTATGGATTAGTTTGATCTTTCTGACATATACTATAATATGATAGTAATATTGTTTATTAGTATACATTACCTGATAGTTATATTTAATAATTATGTACATTAAAGATGTATGTTTGTTAGCTTAGCATCGTTGTGTGTGTGTGTGTGTGTGTGTGTGTGTGTGTGTGTGTGTGTGTGTGTGTGTGTGTGTGTGATGACTCAAACTAACTACCTACTTGTTGCAAAGTGGATGGAAGATAGTTCCCACCCTCAGAGCTTGACAAGGGAGAGTATAATTAGAGGTGATTGGCTAGATGGAGTGAGTAGGGGAATATCAGTGGAAATTGATAGTGACCCTACACACATGCACAATCGATTTTAAATATTAATTGCATAAAAAAGTTAGTGCATATTTTTTGTCATTATATTTGTGTATATGGAATTAGTTTTTATATGCATTATTTCTTTTATAATTAACTTGATTTTTGGAATTTAAATCGAGTAAATAAATATATTAATTGCTATAAAGGTATTAAAATTGTAGATACGATAGTTTAACAATAAAATAAATTAATGACTAAATAACTTTTAATTAAAAAGATAATTATCCTATTAATGTATTTTTAGAAGTAAATAGAATTATCTTAATATTCTAAAGTAGAGATAAAACAATCTTGAATAACCTGGAAGAATTTATGAGAAAATTAAGAAAAAAATATAATTGCCTATTGAGTCAACTTAAATTTAAATTTAGAAAAACTTGAAAAAGGGCATGGTAAACTAAAATAAGTAACATAACATTTTTTTTTATTATAAATAAAGAAAATAGAAGATGAGCATGCAAAGAAATAGATATAGCATTCAAATGTGGGTGTAGAAATTAGAAGAGGAAAATAAGTTTATAAAAAAAAGAGAAATTTTGTGAATTAAACACACCAACATTGAAGAGGAGAAGGATGAAAGAAAGAAAGTGAGGAGGAAGAAAGGAATAACCAATCAAATTCCACCAAGTTGGTTTTTATTTGTTTTTCTATATGCCAAAAGAGGTTATATATATGTGTATTTGCATAAACGTGTGTTTGATATGCCAAGTCGGTGTTTTATCTTTCAGACCTACGTCTAGATTTATTTAAGCCTGCTTATCAAATTAAGAGGCTAAGTTTTTATTATATTTTAGATGCATATTGAGAGACTTGTTGAGATTTGTATTGTGCATTTCACCATTAAGAGACCAGTGTGTGTTTTCAAAAAGGGTTGGCATCATTATAATCTCTAGCCTGCATATCGGATTATTGTTAAGCTGCATCCTCTATTATACTAATCTACGTAATAATTTGTCTGGGTAGTGTATTAGTAAATGGATATAACATCATATTCTCTTTTAGGCCATCATTTTACTACTCTGTGTATTACTTATTTGGTTTGTTTATTTCCTACATCTCACTTTGTAGTGGATGCGTTTGCCTTTCTAACCTGCGTCTCACTCAGCGTAGATTTCCATTCCTTTCTTTAAAGCTCAGCATCTTATTTTAAATGATGAGTATAAATATTTTAATGAACTGTATATACTTATAAATCTTTGAGCTAATCATTATTTTGTTGTGTATAAAAGTATAACACCAAGTATATATGTAAAATTTGCTGAGTTCAAATAAATAGAATGCTGAGTGTAATTAGTTAGCAGTATTTTTATATTTATACAACTATGTATAATTATTAAAGTGCCCAGTATTATATTAAATTTATGAAGTCAAGTTTTCTTTAGCCGAGTATTTATATGGCCTATTCTCTTCATTGAACTTATTCACGAGTTAATCTTTCATATTATTCCTATGCAAATGATCTTACTGTACTACACAAAAATGATCTTGGAGAACCACGTTTTTGGGACATAAATAATAAGAAAACAAAGACATTATTGATTTATCCCTCATCTTAATCATGGTATAGATAATTATTTCCTTTATTTTGGCAAGCTGAAATGTGATCCAATAACTTGTTGAATTGCTTTAGCAACCTTCATCGCTATTGTATAAAACCTTGATAAAGAAGATAAAGTAAAATTGACTGGGTAATTCTAATTACTGCTAGGTCATTTGTATTTAAACACCAGATCACAAATTTAGTCTCTGAAGTTAGTATTATAGCATCGAGCTTAAATTTAGAAACCCAATCTTATGGGTTGAGTCTTTAATTAAAACTTTGGTATGATTAGACATTCAAGTATCATGCTGAGTTTTTAAGATTAAAAGGCTTCATGTAATTATAACACCAAGTGTGAAGTGGGTAATGTTGAGCTGTTTGAAAAGGGAAATGCTTTGTATTTTAGAGGAAATTGCTGAGTAAGTTTAATTGCTGTAATCAGGTTTTATAATGCCCAATCTATTAGTCAATCACTATATTGAAACACCAGGTTTACATTAAGTACCAAGTATTTTTTTAAATTATGGAGCATATATTAATGCGATGACTCAAAATAAATTAAAGTGTTGAGCCATAGTTACATTTGGTTGAGTGTTTAAATATTTAATCACTGAGACTATATGTTAAAGCACTGAGTGGAAGTATTTAATAGATGAGTGTAATTTTGAAATGATGAGTTCATTTTAAACGCAGATGTATTAATAAAGTGCCAGGGCATATAAATTAAAGTGATGAGTATAATTATTGAAATGCTTGAATAGACTTTAAAATGCTAAGTAACTAATTGGGAAATGTTGAGTCATCTAGTTAAAAATGCCAAGTTTTTTTTAAAGATTTATGTTTCTCTTTATTTCTAAAATTGAATGTTTGGTAAAAATTTATCTTTACATCAGGGTTTCGTATCATGGATTGAATGGAATTACATTACCAACTAGAGTTAGATTTTAAATAATGAGTGTAATTATCATAGGACTCTTTTATATTAAAATATAGTTGAGACATTTAAATACAAATGATTATGATCTGAGGACATAAGAATAAGATTATTTTGAGATGATGTTTAGATCCTATAATCTATATCCAATCAATTGATAAGCTTTAGTCAACCATGTTCTGATGTGACAATTTATTTCCATATGAGGGTTGTGTTATAGTTTTATAATTTTATGAATATCGCTATATTTTGTGTAAACAATAGCGAATATAGGTATTCTTTGGAAATGTTAATATTCTATTTGAATAATACTATATCCTTGAGATGATATAAATATATGATCTAAATTTAGACTATAGCTTTGCATAGAATGTCAGTAGAAGCAAATAGTATTTACATATCACATTAGTGTTATGCAAAAAATTTAACAAGTTCAAGTTTTTAGCTTCTTATAGGATGAGAATTTATGTTCAGTATATATGTTTTGAAAGAATATTAATATGTGAAAGTGATTGAATTTTTTTGAATAAAATAGTACATTTAGTTGTCTGCCTAGAAGTTATGTTTGTTTTATTAACAAAAAATCTAGGGTATACCCAAGTGGTATAATCCTATACTTACTTATTTTTATTATTTTTAGTGTAAGATGGTGTGATCATGTTTTGAGTAAGGTACTCATGTACAATGATATATGTTAGTATGGGCTATCATATAATCCTTCATCTTAAAAAGTATATACCCAAATGATACATACTGTAGCCATATGTCTGGACTCTCACCTTCATTGATTGATTAAATGTATGAATTAAATATTACTTGAATTGTATGTTTGTAGTAGTTTGTAGGAAAATATGTATGCATGAATACAATCTTGAGAGTGCAAATAAATTTTAGATAAGACTTTTATTTATTATTTGACTTGCTTGTTATAAATATGCTTGTTTGATTAAAAGTATATGCTTTTATGTATTTATGACTACTTTGTATGATTGATTGTGAGAAAACTTGTAGTTATGCCTAAGAATACCAGACTATGATAATATAAATTGTCATCTAGTTTAATTTTTTGGATCTTATTTGTAATAGTTTGGAATCTTTAGTTAATTATGAATATAAAACATGCTCAGGTGGTATGAACTGTAGGCATTATTTTCTATATGAGTTAAATATTAATGTATGTTTTATTTTTGTGTTGTTAGAATAAAAGTATACTTTGCTTACTCCTATGTATATCATGTGATGTGATATTATTGCTAGGAGGATGAAATCTATATGAGTTTTTGAGTTTTATTATATGCTATATATATATTATAGTTCACATTGACGATGCTAATAGGTAGTGAGATGGATTCCACTACCTTAGGTAGTATCATCAATAAAGGATAATTCGATCAAGCGGTGTGTTATAAAATTGATCGATCTAAATGATTGTATGCTATTTGAAAATTTTAGGCAAAGTAATGTTAGATAAATATTTTTATTTCATATGTTTGATTTGTATATTGTGTGATATCATGTTAGAATGAATTTATTTATGGTACACTACATGTTTTTATAAATGTTATAGTACATAAGGTATTAGCATGTCTTATTAGATTTTTACATCATTCTATCTACCTATCCATGAAGGGAGGGCCATTTAATAATAAAAAATTGTGTGAGTGATCATTGGTCGATGGATGAAATGGTAAAGTACTCAGATGATGCTCTCCCTCCCCACTATAGTACTACCTAGAGATGATACTTGAGATTATCAATGATACATAAGTTGGTTTGAATCAAGCTCAAGAAAGCTTGGTATATGTTATTGTATCAAGATGTATGCCTGAAAGAATATAATTATATTGTATATCTATATATTTTTTAAAAAAAATTGTATTAGTGGACTGGACATAGCTATGTCCTATTGTATTTACTTTCCTTGAGGTTGTGATATATTATATTACATCCAATATTGGAATATTAGAACCATTATTCTTCTTAGTTATGATTTTGATTTATTTTATTGTTTAATTGAAAACAAAATTACTATATTATTCTAAGTACAACTTGAGGGGTTGTAATATGTGGTATTAGAGCAATGATTTACACTTTAAGACCTAATGAGTCCATTACCATTTTCATACTTTTTTGTTTAGAATAAAAGAGGATTGAGAAAGTATGTATGGTACATTGAGATTATACCTTAGAGAATTCATACCCCCTTAGAGTTTTTAAAGGGTAGGTTTATCGAGTGTCTCATTGGTGATGGTTTTATAAGGTGTATGGATATGATAGTGAATAGCTTAGTCCTTGAGTTGTAAGTAAGAGTTTCTTACTAATTTTTTATTTTTAGATTAAACACCTCAAATATGATTATCTTTCTTGAATCACCTACACTATTTGTGTTTTGTGTTGTGAGTGTTTTAAATCATGGAGTCCTTCTCACTTAGGCATATATGTATTATTTTTGTGTATTACTTGTTTAGATTCTAAAAGTGGAAAACCTATAAAGACCATTCTAGATTGGCACGACCTATTGTGGTGAAAATTTTCTTGTAGTTGAATATAGGTGTCTTATTTGATATTAATTTATGTTAAGATTTTTTTTTTTTTTGAATAGATACTCGAGGGAAAAATGGGTCACTTGGCTTATAAACAAAGTACTCAAAAATTCAAAATTGTTTGGCTTGGCAGAATAACCATCAAGGCATTAAGCAAAAAAAATACAAAAGTGATAAATATTACTTTTAGACTTGAGAATAAAACATCCTCAAATTAGTATTTTGCCTTCTTCCATCATTTTTTAGAACTTGAGGTCCTAACAGAAGGAAATGGAAAGAGATTACCTCTATTTCTATTTTTAGCCAATTTCCATTCTTCTAAATTACTTAACTTATATGAAACCCCACTTTCTAGCTCATCCACCTTTTAAGTCTTACCATTATCTACTTTATTATTAATTTTTAGATCGCTTTCTTTATTTTCAATAGATCTAATGTTCTTGAAATTCATAGAGGTGAGCACAACTAGTTTTTTACTAATTTTAGAAATCTTTTCAGTAAAAGATTCTATAATATTCCCAAAATTCAATCTATAATTACTAACTGAAGGCACTAATAGAAGCTATTTTTTATTCTCCTTCCCCCAAAAAGATACTAATTTTCTCTTGGATTTGGGACAAGAAGCTAAAACATGATCCACTTGAAAACAATTTCTACATCTAAAAGGTATACCTTCAAATTTAATGTATTGAGACTAGAACTTATCTTTTAATTTTAATTCGATTATCTTAGGTAAAACTTTAGAGATATCTAAATAAACCAATAATATTGAAAAATTAATCCTACAAAAATTAAGTGAAGAAGCATCAATTTACATTAATTGTCCCAAAGCTTTCATGATGATAGTACGCCCAGATTTGTTCAAAAATTGAAGAGGAAGATATGACAGCGTAATCCAAATCGGATTAATGGAAATAATTTCCATTAAAGGGTTAAAATTAGGAAACCATGGTTTTAAAAAAAGAAGGTGATTATCAATATTCCAAGATCTAGCTTGAATAATTTTATTTCGATCGATCAAATCATTAAAAGATATAATAAAAAAGCCTCTAGCATAGGGGTGAATTTGCATATCACATGTCAACAATGATTGCTAAGATAGTGAAAGCCATTTATGCAAAGTCAGGAGAAATGGCCAAAAACTATCAAAATGGAAAATCAGGGCCCTCTCCATAAACCATGATTCACATTCAATAATCTCCTTCAATGATTTACCCTTGAAATTAACCACTAAATGATTCAAAACCCTGGATTGATCTAAATTGACACTTTTTAAAGATGCCCTAACCTCCAAAACTAACCTAGTAGGGGGTGACTGTAAGTCTTCTAAGATATTTTTAACAAAACTCCCATCATCCTTAGATATTGAAAGTGGAAAATGCATAAAATGATTGAAAACCCCTCCTTTAAATGGCTCTGCACTCTTCCCTTATTTTTCCCTAGCCCTAAATTCTCTAGGCATCAATCCATTTGACACAGAAGCTCTAGAAACTATCATCTTCCCACCATGAATGATAGAAGAAGAGTTAGGAAAGACCCAAGAATACAATGAGGCAAATTCCACTGCAGGTCCAATCCCTAGCCTAAGCATAGGCTGTCACCACAAAAGAGAAAAAAGTCATGGGAGCAGTCACATAAATTCAAATACTTGTGTGTTAGGAGATTGTTATTTGGATTAGTATCCTTGTATTCATATAGATTTGAGAAGATGTGTTATTTCTCTTAGTTAGTGTATAGGTGAGCCATTATGTTGTCACTCTCCTCTTACATCCTTTTTAGATATCAAGAAGATTTTTATGTTCAAGATGTTAATTTAGTGTTTCTTTAAGAAAAAACTTGTTTCTAAATTATTTTTCTAAATTATTCCCTTGATCTTGTGGGATAGTGTTTTCTATGTCTTGGTTAAAGAAGTTATAGGATTGATTGGATTGATGCATCTTATGGTTCATATTTTCTCTGCAGTTGTAGAGGTAGGTTATGATACTACACTTTCAAGTTGGTAAGTGAATGATGATTTGGAAACATGGATTGTAGTGTTTCCTTATACCATATGAGAGTTAGAGGAAGATTTGTTTATGAGATGTTATTTATCCAAAAAAATTCACTTTGTAACTTTATAGAGTTACTATTTTATCTAACTCTTGAACTTGATCATGAGGAGTGGCTAAAATATATTTTTTATTAATTCTAGTTGATTACAAGTATTGCATATCTTTATTTAGACTGATATTATTCTCTTCTCAAATTATATTGTCTTTGAAGAGTTATATGTCTACCTTTATTTGGGAGTAAGGTATAAAATGTGCAAAAAAAATTTGTCGTCTAAAAGGGTTTAGAGATAAACTTTTTAACTTATTATGTGCTATCCATGCAAGCAAAGAGATATTATCTCCTTTTTAAGGTTGTAAGGATGGTATGATCCTTAGCCTTTATATGTTATGTTAATTATGGTATTATTTACTTTTTACTATGAATATAACACTATAGATTAAGTCAGAGTATAGGATGCTAGTTATGTTTAACTAAGGGTAAGTCAATATAATTTTAAGATGATTGTATGTTTTTTTTTTGTATGTATGTTAGTACATCTGAAATCATTTAGCATAAATTATTGCTTTCTATGATCTATTACAATAAATTTGTGAAACTTATGCACATTTAGGAGATCATCAAGTCATAAATACCTAAGAGAAGTGTGATGAATTAGGAATGTGAGTTATAAGGATATGACATTATCTTACTTAGCCTCACATTGACTTAGTTGTTATTGAGTTGGATCTAATAGATGGACTTTTCAAATCTAAGATTTGATAGGTAGAACTTATCAAATTTAGTCGTATGGTCATTTGTTTGGCTTTTGTTATGATCTCATGTGTTGTTGATTTAGCAGTGAAACGTTTACCAAGTTATTTTTTAAAATTTTATTATGGTTTTAGACTAGGGTGGTCATGATAGAACCAATCAGCATAAAGTGATTTTTGCAAAACTTTTTGATAGAATAAAAAATGTCATAAAGTAGGGTCTTGTGGGACTAATTCTCTAAGAATAGTGATAATTAGGAGAACTAGTATAAATTCTTCAGGTAAATTTTAAATCTAATTGCATGGTATGATACTTAATATTATGCTTTTATGCTGTTAAAATTTATTTTTTAATCAAAATTTTTATTTGAATAAGAGTCATTGGGACAATGACCAATTTTAGGGGGGAAGATGTCACATCCCAATTTCTCCCTATAATTAATAACCTATAAGTTCATGAATTATTATAATCATTATCTAATTACCATTCCTTTGATTCAATTTTATTGACATATAATGTAATGGTACAATGATATTATTAATTGGTATACATTGCATGATAGTTATATTTGATAATTTTATACATTAAGGATGTATATTTGTTAGTTTAACATCATTGATTGATATATATGATGACTTAGACTAACTATCTACATGTTTCAAGGTAGATACAAGATAGGTCCTACCTTCAAAGCTTGACAAGGGAGAGTATCATCGCAAAGGATCGGCTATATGGAACAAATAAAGAAATATCAGTGGAAATTGCTAGTGACCCTATACACACACAATAGATTTTAAATATCACTTGCATAAAAAATGTTAGTGAGTATTGCTTGTGATTATATTTATGTGTATGAAATTAATTTTTATATGTACTATATCTCTTTTCTAATTAACTTGATTTATAGAGAATAAATCTGATAAATAAATATATTAATTGTTATAAAGGTATTAAAATTGTAGGTATGGTGATATGAAAATAAAAGCAATTAATGAGTAAATAAATTTTAATTAAAAAAATTATTATCTTAGTAATTATTATTTACATGGAAAAATAATTATATTAATATTCTAAAGTAGAGATAAATCAATCTTGAATACAATGCAAGAATTTACTATAAAATTAAGAAATAGATATAATTGTGTTAGTCAACTTAAATTTAAATTTGGAAAAACTTAAAATAAGGGCATGGTACACTAAAATAAGTAAAATAGGAATTTTTTATTATAATTAAAGAAAATAGAAGATAAGCATGCCAAGAAACAGAGATAACATGTAAAGATGGGTGCATAAATTAGATGAGGAAAATCAGTTTATAAATAAAAGAGAATTTTTGTGAATTAAACACATGGACATTGAAGAGGAGTAGGATGTAAGAAATAAAATGAGGAGAAGCAAGGAATAACCAATCAAATTTGACCATGTTGGTTTGTAATTATTTTTCTGTATGCTAAAAGAGGATATATATATATATATATATATATATATATATATATATATCTTAAGCCTATGTTTGATATGCAAAGTTAGTATGTTATCCTTTAAGCCTACGTCTAGTTTTATTTAAGCCTACTTATCAAATTAAGAGGTTGCATTTTTATTCTGTTGTAGTTGCATATTAAGAGATTATGTTGAGATTTGTATTATGCGTTTCACCATTTAAATACCAGTGTGTGTTTTCAAAAAGGGTTAGTGTCATTATAATATTGTGCCTGCGTATTGGATTATTGTGAACCTATATCCTCCATTATACTAATCCATGTAATAATTTAACTAGGAAGCATATTCGTAAATGGATATGGCATAATATTCTATTTTAGTTTAGCATTGTCACACTCTACATATTACTTCTTTTGTCTGTTTATTTCTTATGTCTCACTTTGTAGTGGATGCATTTACCTTTCTAAACTGCATCTTATTCAACATAGATTTGTATTCCTTTCTTTAAAGCTCCAAATCTTATTTCAAATGATGAGTATAAATATTTTAATGAACTTCATATACTTATAAATCACTAAGGTGATCATTATTTCGCTATGTATACAAGTATAGCACCAAGTATATATATAACATTTTCTGATTTCAAATAAATAGAATGATGAGTGTAATTAATTAGTAGTATTTTTAAATTTATACAGCTGTGTATAATTATTAAAGTGCCTAATATTCTATTAAATTTCTGAAGTCACCTTTTATTTAGCTGAGTCTTTATATGGCCTATTCTCTTCTTTGAGCTTATTCATGAGTTGAGCTTTCATATTATTCCTATGTAAATGATTTTATTGTACTGTAAAAAAATATTCCTAGAGAACCATGTTTTTTGGACATAAAGAATAAGCAAGCAAAGACATTATTGATTTCAACCTCTCCCTCATCTTAATCATGTTACAGACAATTATTTCCTTTATTTTGGCAAGTTGAAACATGATCTAATAACTTGTTGAATTACTCTGGAAACTTTCATCGCTATTGTATAAAGCCTTGATAAAAAACATATAGTAAAATCTACTGGGTAATTCTAGTTACTATTGGGTCATTTGTATTTAAACACCAGACCACAAATTCAATCACCGAAGTTAGTATTAAAGTGTTGAGCTTAAATTTAGAAACCCTGTCTTATGCGCTGACTTTTTAATTGAAACTTTGGTATACTTAGACATTCAAGTATCATGTTGAGTTTTTAAGATTAAAAGGTTGCATGTATTTATAATACCAAGTGTAAAGTGGGTAATTTTGATCCGTATGATAAGGGAAAGGCTTTGTCTTTTAGAGTAAATCACTGAGTAAGTTTAAGTGCTATAATCAAGTTTTAAAATGCCCTATCTATTAGCGAGTTTCTATATTGAAACACTAGGTTTAAATTAAGTTCCAAATAATTTTTAAAATTCTGAACCATATATTAAAATTTTGACTCAAAATAAATTAAAGTGTTTAGTCATAGTTACATTTGGCTGAACATTTAAATATTGAATTGTTGAGACTATATGTTAAAACATTGAGTGGAAGTATTTAATTGCTAAGCGTAATCTTAAAATTTTGAGTTTATTTTAAATGTAGAAGTCTTAATAAAGTGCTAGGTCTTATAAATTAAAGTTCTAGGTATAGTTATTGAAATGCTTGAATAGACTTTAAAATGCTGAGTAACTAATTGAGAAATGTTTGTGTATTTATTTGAAAACGTTGAGTCATCTGGTTAAAAATGCCAAGCCTTTTTAAAGATTTATGTTTATCTTTATTTACAAAATCAAATGTTCGATGAAAATTTATTTTTGCCTTAGATTTTTGTATCACTACTTGAACAGAATCACATTACCAACTAGAGTTACATTTTAAATAATGAGCGTGATTATCATAAAACTCTTTTATATTAAAACGTAGATGAGTCATTTGAATAATAAATATTATGATCTTAGGACATAATAATAAGATTATTTTGAGATGATGTTTAGACCCTGTAATCTATATTAGATCAATTGTTTATCTTTATTCAACCATGTTTTGATTTGACAATTTATTTCCATATGAGGATTGTGATATAGTTTTATAATTTTAGAAATATCGCTATGTTTTGGGTAAACCATAGATAATATATATATTATTTGGAAATGTTATTATTTTGTTTGAATAATACTATATCCTTGGGTTGATATAAATATATGATCTAAATATAGACTATAACTTTGCATAGAATGCTAGTAGAAGCAAATAGTATTTATTTAACATAGTAATGTTATGTAAACATGTTGGTAGATTCAAGTTTGTAGCTTCTTGTAGGATGATAAATTATGTTAAGTATATATTTTTTCGAGAATATTATGTGCAAGTGATTGTATATTTATGAGTAAAATATTACATCGAGTTGTGTGCCTAGAAGTTATGATTGCTTTATTAATAGAAAAATCTAAGATATATCTGGGTGGTATAATCCTATGCTTGCTTGCCTATATTAATTATAGTGTAAGATGGTGTGATTATATTTTTAGTAGGGTACTTGTGCATAATTAGCTATGATTTTATGGGATATCATAGAATAATTCATCTTTAAAATTATATGCCTAGATGGTACATAATGTAGCTATATGACTGGACTCTCAGATTCATTGACTGATTAAATATATGAATCAAATATTACTTGAATTATATGTTTGTAGTAGTTAGTATGAAAATATGTATGCATGCATATAATATTGAGAGTATAAATGAATGTTAGATAGGACTTTTATATATTATATGAATTACTTGTTATAAATATACTTGCTTGATTAAAAGCATATGATTTTCTATATTTATGACTACTTTATATGATTGATTATGGAAAAACTTATAGTTTTGCCTAAGAACACCAGACTATGATAATATGGGTTTCCATGGGGTGTAGATTTTTGGATATTATTTTTAGTAGTTTGGAATTTTCAATTTATTATGAATATAGAACATGTTCAGGTGGTAGGAATTGTAGGCATTATTTATTGTATGAGTTAAATATTAATGTATGTTTCATTGTTACATTGATAGAATAAAATTATAATTTGATTACTCCTATGTATAACATGTGATGTGATATTATTGCTAGGAGGATGAAATCTATATGAGTTTTATACTATGCTATATATAGTAGAGTTCAATCTGATGATGTTAGTAGGTAGTGATATGAATTCCACTAGCCTAGGTAGTACCATCAATGTTGGATAATCTAATCAAGTGGTGTGCTATGAAATTGACATATCTAAATGATCATATGTTATTTAAAAAATTTGGCCAAAGTAATGCTAGATAAATATTGTCATTTCATATGTTTTATTTTCTTGTTATTTTATATCATGTTAAGATGGATTTATTTATGGTACACTATATGTTTTTAAAAAATTTACAACACACGGGGTACTAGCACATATCACTAGATTCTCACACTGTTCTATCTACCCATCCATGAAGGGAGGGCTATTTAATAATAAGATATTGTGAGAGAGATCTTTGGTTCATGGTTGGAGTGGAAAATCACTCAGATGACACTCTCCCTCCCCACTATAGTACTACTTGGAGATGACACTTAAGATTATCAGTGATACATGATATAGTTTGACTCAAACTTTGGAGAGCTTGTTACATGTTATTGTATTAGGTTGTATGCCTGAAAGAATATAATTTTATTATGTATTTATATATTTGAACAATAGTTATTGTATTAGTAGACCAAACATAGTTATGTCTTATTGTATTTACTTTCCTTTATGTTGTGATATATTATATTACATCCAGTGTTGGAATATTTTAACATTTATTATTATTATTATTATTATTATTATTATTATTATTATTATTATTATTATTATTATTATTATTATTATTTATGGTTTTGATTTATTATATTGTTTAATAAAAAAACAAATTAATACATTATTCTAAGTATAACTTGAGGGGTTGTAATAGTGATATCCATCTTCAGTCCTCGTGGCTTAAAACTAGCATCACCACCATGTTGAGGGTGGAAACTAACCTCTAGAACCACATTATTGGAATTAAAGTATGCCTGATTAGGAAGTAGAGCACTCATTTTTTTCCTCAATATGGCATTTCCCTATATATGGTAAAATAGTCAATCATCAACATCTTTTTCACTATTTTCATTAGAGAGAGAAAAGAGTTGATCATATATTTATGCATCTTCTTAGCCACTATTGTACTTGAGGATCCATTGCTTAGGGTTTAAAAAATACACTTGGAGATATTAATCTTGTCTTGTGGGAGAAGTATTTTGTATGTAAAATTGAAGTCATGTAACCTAGAGATGACCTATCTTTGTTATGCTTACAAACCACAAAAACCTCTTGTGAAACACCTTGGCCAATGGAGATATTGAAGTTGAGTGGGTTAGTATTTAAAATTAAGTATTACTAACTCTTTTTTATCTTTATTAAAGTAGATATATTTAAATTTGTTAGTTTATATGTGTAGATACTTAAAACTAGCCATCAATAACCTCCAACTAGGCTTTTGACCAATTTCCACCAAAAATGCACAATTTGGCCTAAAAACACTAAAACACGTTAAATGATGTGAACCTAACATATTAAAATACCTATTTTGTCCAAGGTATCCCTAAATGGGGTAGTGAAATTTATGGGCTAGCTAAATTTGATCAGATCATTTCGAGTCAAAATGCCAATTTTGCACCTAGGTGCTCTGCATTGCTCTTTCTTATCAAATCTCTTGCACAAGACACGTTCTTTTGTTATTTTCTATTGGTAACATCTTAAATGATAACATGATTTCAATTCATCTAAAATTGACTTATGATTCCAATCCAGTCAAATTTTGGACCAATAACAAGGCATTCTGATCAATTTGAGTAATTTGTGCACAAAGTGCTTAAACATGATTAAGAGCTAATTAATCCAAATTAGAGCCTAATCAATAATTCCATGGAAAATTGTTAAATACTTTTTTTAGAAATATATATTAAATATCTACATCATTAGGTGACCTTATTTCTTAGAAAGACATTCTTAGGTCATAAATGCCATAAATATCAAGATTCATGCCATCCATGCCTCATTAATGCCTTCCATGATGCCCTCCATGCCTCTTAATTTTTCCTTCTTCCAATGTCATTATGAAGATAATTATAAACTTAATTATATAATTTGAATTAATCTTCAACCACACATCTCAATCTTAAGATGGATGGTTCAAGTTGATTCTAGACATTCTCAAAAATCTATAAATAGAGAGACCTTACCACATCATTTCTAAGTCTTGATAATGCAAATTTATAATACACAAATGATTCCAAAATCAATTTCAATTAGTGTTACCATGCCAAATTTATTTCAATCTAAGCCAAGCCACAAGCCAAAGGTGCGAAGGAGAGATGGAGGTAGCCAAGATTCCATTGCCAAGGATTTCATGAACACAAGTTGAGCAAGCCACTATAAAAAGCATTTTGGAGCATTCAAGAATGTAAAATAGGGTTTGTTTTTTATTTTAGTTGTATTTTTTATTCATGTTTGTTAACTACACTCTCCATAGTGTCTAGGCCTAGAGATGTTATGCTAGTTAGTGTGTTTATTTAATTTTGGAACTAACATGATACTAACCATCCTCTCTTGAGTCAAATTTCTAGATTCACAATATGTTTCTCTCTCCATGCATTAAAATTACCTCTACATTTAATTGAGTAGAGTTATTCTATTTATGTTTAATTTTATGTTTATTACCCCTATTTTGTGCCACATGATTTGTTGAGCACTAGGTTAGATTTTGATTTACTTTATCATATACTTGTGAATAAAAAAAAATACAACATAACTAGGGTTATCATATGGTGTTGTTTGACTAGAGGATTTGGAACCCTTTCTAGTGATATTTTTGTGTTAAGGGACCCCTTGGTTATTTCTATAAAATCTATATCGGTCATGATCTCAATTGTATAAATTTACCAACAAGCAGAAGGGCTAGTGTGATTTATCTTCTTTGAGCTTTAATTGATTTGTAGATCAGGTTCACTTTCCTTTATATGAACCTTGTTATAAAATAATTATATATCTATTCTTTTAAAAAAAATGTTTCAAATAAATTCTCTTTCTTATTTGGTGGAACTTCCACTCCACACTCTTGCAAAACATTTTCAGTATGCAAATTACTATGAACATGACAAATAATATCATAATGCATTAAAAATTCAACATGTTTCCTACAACAAGTAGTGCTTGTGTGATTGATTTTCATATATACAGGTTTGTACATTTCAAAATATCTTTGACTATTATAAATAGGCAGATATTTTTAGACAAATTTAGAGTACAATTGTGTTTGAGTTATATCTAAAAAATGCTTAGGATGTGGTTCATGGTTAGGATAACCAAATATTCTTTTCATTACATCTTTAATATTAGGCAAAACTCTTATGTTATATTTATAAAATTATATAAGTAAATATTTTAGGGAATTTTCTATAGCCTTGTCTTTCCATGGGAGTCTATAGGAGAATGCCCATAATTCATTGTTATTGATCAAGTCTTCTATGTCTCCTAGTTTCTTTCACTAGTGTTTTTCTATTTATGTGTAATGCTCAGCTTGTTTATCTAATCAATTAGTTATTATTTATTTGAAAACTTACCAAATAAGTTTTAATAATGTGTTGGGAAATGTTACCATCTTTGGTGCATTTATTCACACCTACTTGATGGTATGCATTATGGAAATTTTCAACAATTGCCTTGTTTCTACCATCAATATTATATGTTATTAGTCCTAGGGTTTTCATTGTAGGTCTCATCTTAATCACTTTAATCAATCTAAAAAATAATTGGAATATTCAAATTTCATTTAATTTTTCAAATAGCTAGTACCAAATTCTTTTAGCTTTTATTCTCATATGGGAATCAAACATTTTTTAAGCATTTATTTTAAAATGTTTTCATCAATTTTAATTGAATACATGCATCTTGCTTTAAAAATATTAAGAGGTCTTCTTAATGGTAAATTTGATTGATTTGGTGTTTCCATATTATTTTCTTCATTACTATTTTATTCATTTGATGGTTTCCCATATTGTTTTATTGATAGTTACTTTCACCAATCGGTGTTACCATGTAATTTACATCATCATGCATACTATCATCATCACTAAAATTAAAATTTGTAAAATTTGAATTTGGACTTACATTATAATTTGTTATAATATCATAATTGACAATTATACTTTCAAAATTTGATATACTATCATTATTTGTTTCATCATTATTTATGACATTCAATTCGTTATGGATAGTATATTTACTTGCTTGAAGCTTTTGAATTTGATGCCTTTGATTTTATCTCTACACTTTTAATTCCTTTGAATTTTTCACTTTAACTTATTATTCTTTCTATTACAAAATCCATCACCCATTATTGCTCAAAATTGTCAAATTTTCAGGGTGGGGACAACAATTCAATTATTAAAAAATAAACATACTTGATGTTCAGTACCAAGTGGGGACAATGATCAAATTATTAGAAAATAGACCTATACTCTTTAGTAAACCATGAGTAGATAAATTTTTCTACTTTTGAGGGTGGGACATACATCAAATTACTAAAAAATAGGCTTGTAATGTGTAGAATGAAACATAGTAGAGTACGCAAGGGACATAACTCTCTATGTGAAAAAAATGACATTGGTACGTGTTTTTTAGTACTAAAAAAACCACGTATGTGGTAATACCCCATATATAGTATTATATATATGCACAAACACCCCTAAAACTAAACCCTAAACACTAAAACATTGATCTCTTAGACCTTATACCTTTAAACCTAAACTTTAATCCCTAAATCCCAAGCCCTAAAAGCCCTAAACCATAAATCACAAACTCTTAAAACCCTAAACCAATCCTTTGAGCCCAAATTAACATAATTTAAATTAAGAATTAGGTTCATAGTGTTAAATTTGGCCCAAATCACACCACTGATTACCTAAATTAACTAATTTTCCCAATTTATGATGACATGGGGGCTAATTAAACCCAAAAACACATTCTATGCTCATAAATAGGTTCAAATAAATCAAATTATCCTTAATTTAGTTCATGAATGGATCCTAAACCCTACACCCTATACCTTATACCTTAAACCCTAACCTCCAAACCATAAACCCTAAACTCTATAGCCTAAATTGTAAACCATAAGCCCTAAACCCTAAGCCATAAACATTAAACCCTATACCCTAAACCTTAAGCCCTATACCTTAAACATTAATTTCTAAACCCTAAGCACTATAAACCCTAAACCATAAATTTTAAAATATCAAAACCCTAAACCAATCCTTTGAACCCTAATTACCATCATTTAGACTAAGAATTAGGTTCAATGGGATAAATTTAGCCCAAATAGCACCATTAACTACCCCCATTAACTAATTCACTCAATTTATGATGATATAGGAGATAATCAAACCTAAATACACCTTCTATGCTCATACATATGTTTAAAAAACTCAAATTATCCTTAATTACCTTCATGAGTAGACCCTAAACCCTAAATCCTAAACCCTAAACCTTAAACCCTAAGCCCTAAACCATAAACCCTATACCCTAAATTATAAGCCTTAAGACCTCCTAAATCTTAAACCCTTAACCCTATACCCTAAACCATAAACCCTAAGCCCTATAAACCTTAAACCATAAATTATAAAGTCTTAAAACCCTAAACCCATCATTTGACCGCAAATTACTATTATTTAGATTAAGAATTAGGTTTAAAGCACTCAATTTGGTCCAAATCTCACCACTAACTACCCCAATTAACTAATTCTCTCAATGTGTGATGATATGGGGACTAATTGAAGCATAAAACACATTCTTTAGTCATAAACATGTTCAAGAAGTTCAAATTATCCTCAACTATTTTCATGATTGGATAATAAACCCTACAATTTAAACATTAAACCCTAAACTAATCAATTTATCCTCGATTAACATCCTTTAGAGTAATAATTAGGTTCACAAAAATTAATTTTACCCAAATTACATCACTCATTACCCCAATTTACTAATTAGACCAATCTATGATGATGTGGGGCTAATTGAGCCCAAAATCACATTTTATAGTCATAAATAGGATAAATGAGCTCAATTTGGCCCTAATTACCTACACAATTAGAATTTATACTCTAAAACCTAAATCATATATACCCAAAGCCCTATTTCCTAAAACCTAAGCCTTAAACCAATTAATTTAACCCCACTACACATCTTTTAGAGTAAAAAATATGTTTATAAGGATTAATGCAATACAAATCACATTAGTTATTGACCCAATTGACTGATTGGATCAATTTGTGATGAATTTAGAGCTAATTGTGCCAAAAATAACATTCTATAGTCATAAGTAGGTTGAAAAACCTCAAATTATCCTCAAATGCCTTCATGATTAGACCTTAAACCCTAAACCCTAAATCTTAAAACATAAACCATAAACCCTAAACCCTAAATTTTTAATCCTAAATTGTAAACCAATCGATTTAGCCCCAACTAATATCCTTTAGAGTAAGAATTAGGTCAACATGTGTAAATTTATCCCAAATCACATCACTCATTACCCTAATTGACTATTAACTCAATTTGTGATGATGTGAGGGATAATTGAGCCAAAAACAATATTATGTAGTCACACATAGTTTCAAAGATCTCAATTTAGCCTCAATTTCCTTTGTAATTGGACCTTATATACCCTAAAACATAAACCATGTGCCCTAATCCATAATACATATTCCCTAGACCATAAACCATAAATTGTAAACTCTTAAAACCCTAAACTAATCATTTTAGTCCCAATAAAACAAAATTTAAACTAAGAAAATTTAGTTCACATGGCTCAATTTGGCCCAAATCATACCACTGATTCCCCCATTTGATAAATTGGCTTAATCTATGGTGATGTTCGGGTAATTGAGCACAAAATCACATTATATAGTCATGAATGGTTCAAAGAGCTCAATTTATCCCCACTTTACTTCACAATTAGACCTACACCCTAAAAACTAAACCCTATATGCCCTAATCCCTAAACCCTAAACCCTAGGCTCTAAACCTTAACCAATAGATTTATCCCCACTTAGCATCCATTAGAGTAATAATTATGTTTACAAGGCTCACCTTAATTAATTTATTGGCTCAAGTTGTGATGATATTGGGGCTAATTGTTTCCAAAATCATATTATTTAGTGAAAAATCTATTTAGCTAAGACAATGACATCATGATTACAATCTAAATTACCTATTTAAATTTTTTTGATGTGAAAAGATTTAATGTTAAAAACTATTTAATCTACTAAAGCTATTCATGAAGTTTGGGAATTAAAAAAAAACTCTAAAAAAATAATAAGATGGTGAAATGCATGTAAACTATTCTACATACATGGTAATTCCAAGTAGATGATAATTCTTTGTACGCAGAAATTTTGTCTATGTGATAATTATTCATGCATAGTTATTATGTTTAAGATTTAAAACACATGTCTAAAGGCTCAAGAATGGCTTGGATTCCTGATCCTAAGGCATATACCTACAAACACACAGTCGAAAGCGTATTTTTAACTAAAAAAATAGAATGCAACTTCAGTCATGCTAAACAATATGAATATTATCAAACTTTTTATTTAGAATATTACTACAACATTACCTAACTCTCCACTATATATATATATATATATATATAATTTTCAATATTTTTTGAGGTAGTTATAAGGGCCGCACAGTCTATTATATATTATTTCTTTGATTTTAGATTCTATTGACTTGTGAAATTAGTAAAAAAATAAAAAATCATTAATTAATTTTAAAAAAATATAGGTTGAAAACTAGTTGATCTTATCTAAATTTTCACCAAAGGGTTTAAAAAAACCAAATGATTCTAAAAGAATGATAGGCCACATGGAAAGCTATCTACTCTAATTTTTATAAAAATAGTACTACCTCTTCAAATTTCTAATGTTTGACATACTTATACTTGACCATTTTTAAAAAAATAGTATTTTAAAAACTAAACTCAAAATTATACAACTCATGTTCCTCTGACAACTTCAAATTTTGAATATGTGTCTCAAATAATCCATACAAGTCGAGGTTTCTTGGTTTTCAAGAAAAAAAGTCCACTTAAGACCCCTTTTTGTCCCCCCAATTCAATGCACTTACCTCCATATAAGTAAGAATTTTCACATACAAAGTGAAGGGCCACACACAGTAAGAAATCAATTTATAACTTGTCTTGCAGTAAAGTAAGAAATAAGCATAAATTAAATGAGACTAGACTATTTTACATCATCCATTTGTATCAATGTTAGTGTTAGTAAATAGCACATACATTTAACACACATTTAGTATGCGTGATTAACAAAACATTTTTATGATATATATCTCAACATATTATAAAGTTTATGGAAAAATACAACATGTTTAATTTTTTACAGAGAATAAAGACATGCCCCCAACTTAGAAAGATTGTTGGATAATAAAGGGAAGCCTGATATCAAATAACCATGTGAAAGTATATCATGTATCATAGTCAAATACCTTATGAAAAATAATGTGTATTAAAAAATAAAATATGCTATCTATATAAAATAAAAATAAAAAATATGTTACGAATTAAAAGCTAGAAACACATATAAATAGTTTTTAAGTCCTAATTTTTGAATTTTAAAAACAAAATTGTTTGTTTTTGAATTTTTGAAATATTTGATTTTTTTTTTTGGAATATTTTAATTTTCATGAAATTTTAGAATATTTGAATTTTAAAAGATATTAAAAGGATTTTTAATAAGAATGGATTTGAAAAATAAAAGTGGGAGGGATTCAAACAATCCTAAACAAGGTGTTAAAGCATAAAATGATAATAAAGAAGGTAATTAATGTTCCCATAATGTATGTGTAGATGAGTCATATAAATGTAGCTTAAATGATTAATATAGATAAGAATGTGCATGATCCTCAATGGATAAAAGGATATATGTGCCCATGCAAATGAAAGGAAAGTTATTACATAATAAGTATGTAATAATAAACAAGAATGAGTATTGAAAACATTTGTAAGATAGTCCTTTTAGATTGTTAGAATTAGTTTTAAACTCAAGAGGGAAAGTGAACTAAAGTGAAAATAAATCTAAGGGATAGAATATTGGTTGGGTAAGGGATGTCAGAATTAGAAATGGAAGTAAAAGTAAATAAGCTATATAGAAAGCAAAAATATGCAACTATAAGCCAAATATCTCATCAAAAAGATGCCTATGTATAGGTTTTGTATGATTGGGATCATATATATGTATGTCATTAAGAGGATGTCTATGTATAGGCTTTGTATCTTAAATTTCCTCAATAGGTTATAGTTGTCACTAGTTATGTCATCAACATCACTTCCATTAATATCATAACTTTCAAGTAACAATATTCTCTTCCTTATCAAAGTAGGGTCTACTGCATCACTATTTTCCCTTACACCCTCCCATGTCCCTCTTAAGATTTTAGTGGATTTAGTTTTTTATTTTCTATATTATAAATTAAACATGTCTTCATTGTTAAGTTGAAGTCGACTCACTTTACACATTGATGGTGTATCATCTCTCATCTTTTCAAACTCATATGGTGAAAATTTAATAAAAATTGTAAAAAAAATAATGATATACAAATAATAATTACATAACATGTCTGCACTATCTCAATTTATTCACTAGTTCAATGAAACATTAAGAAGTATAATTATAACATTTTACCTACATAATATCATTCACATACTCAACCACCCACAATGATAATTCATAGGTTTTCTCTAAACAAACTAGTGTAGAACTTTACAAAACTTAATACTTACCCTAAAATCCTAGTGTTTAATGGATAAAACAAAAACACCATTTTTTTGAAAATAAACTTACCATCACTCGTACACATGGTGGATATCAAATCATCCTTATAATGTCATGTTACCTCTTTCTTGAAAAATGTTTCCCTTGTATATGGTAAATAAAATACCTTATTCAAAAAATTAGCAAAAAGGTTAATACACTTACCTAATAAAATGAAAAAAAATAGTTCTAATGTCAAAAATATTCACTGGTTGCTTTGAAACAAATTATTTTCTAAAGATTGAATAGGTATGTTGATAAGCTTGAAGATCAAGGCTTGTTTTAGTAATGCAGACACCTCAAAAATTAGAGAGATATTGTGCCAATAATTAATTTTAAACTAGACCTACCATATTCATTTTACAAATTTTATTAGAGGTGTCACCATGCAAGATGGATCTATGACCATCTATCTTGATGTATGAGTCATATCATTGTAAATTTAATTGAAATGGGGTGGAAATGGGATAAGAAGAATACAAATTTAATAGGAATAAGAAGAGTTTGAAAGTGGTTTGAGCATAATTTGAAATGAATAAACATTGTATTGTTTTATCTATTTTTAATTGAATGAATCAAAATAATAGATAAAACTATTAAAATTGAAATATAAGAAAATAAGATAGAATATAGTAAAATATGTAATTTACAAAAGTAGAAATTAACTAAAAATAGAAAATGGGTCAAAAAATATGTAAAGACCCGTAAAAAAAGATATTATGTTGATTGTGTAGGCTAACTATGACTGAAGACTATTTGAAAAGACCTATGTATTATGTCATGATCAAATGTAGGAATTAAATTATACTGGGAAAAAATTGTAAAAGTAGGATAGGGTTGTATTGCAACCATGTATAATGATTATATTCATGTCCTGGTTGATTGAGTACCTAAATATTCTATCTAAATCTCTGCAACTATCTATGATGGTTTAATTTTTTTTTTTGTAGGCCGATATACCACACTAAAAACCTAGAAATGGAAAATCCTTGTTCTTATATAGTAAACATGATATATATCAAATGTGAAATGGGGGAATATGGTTAAGGGAGTATTATAGTAACCCTTATAAAACCTTACATATTCTAAGTGCTACTTATATAACCCAATTAAGACTCAAGTCGATGTAGTTCTCCCCCTTAGGTTGAGTGTTTGATCTGTGATTGTTAAAATTTGTGAATATAACTAAGAGATTAATCAAAATGCTTGGCAAAGAATGCCATTGATCTAAAACAAAATATATTTATACTTAGCCTATGACTATTAGAATGCAATAAAATTGAAATTAGAATAAATAGTGCTTGTTTGCCAATGTGTAATAGAATTGACTTGATGTGCCTATATAGGGGAATATTTCAAATAATTCCACTAACCAACTTTGTTAAAAGCATGATAGGGGAATATAAACCATTTAACATTTAAAATTTACCATGGGAGCATGAGGGAAAGGTCTCACTATTGGAAAAGGCCATAGTGAGGCCCTGTTTGATCTAGTGTGGACCTGTCCCAAAAGGACAAAGATTGTTGGAAAGGTTCCTATATGTGCCTATAAGTAGATTAAGGATTTTTTTAATAATGTTATAAGTATTTGAGAATATTTTGTACAGTAATTTATGCTCATGTAGAGACTATAAGTTAATAGAAAGGTGAATAGGTGAAGCGAGGTAAGAATTTCAAAATTAAACATTGTCAAGCATTTAATGATTAATTTTTTTTAGCTTGATGTCAAGGTTGAGGGTTCCTTATCCCAATTGATTTTAATAAGAGATATAACTGGTCTAGGACATAATTAGGGGCCTAGATCCCTAAGAAAATACCAATGAATATCCACAATCAGCTTGATAATAGCATTAACATCCAGAACCGACCCAAGAATACCAACAATCAGCCACAACTAGCCCAAGAATACCAACAATCAGCCACAACTAGCCCAAGAATACCAATGATCAACCATAATCAACCTATGAATACTTGATAATTGACCACATCCAACCTCTGATACCATACTAAGATTTGAACCTAGGTGGTGATCAAAATAACCAAGTCACTTTACCAACTCACCCATAGCTCATCAGTCATAATTATTAATTTTTATGTTTACATTTTCTCCCACTTTACTCTAGTGATGCAATGAAGTGAAATTACTAAAGTAAAGTAGATACAAACCCAAGTTTGTATACATACATTGTCTTTTGATGGAAAGTCTGTTCTTTCAGGAAGTCTTAATGAAATACCTACAACAATGCCGCTGAAAGTAGTTATTATCCATATTTGAAAGTTGAAAATTTTGAAACTTGAATTTAGAAAGAGAGTAAGGAAATTATACATATGAAAGAGTAAACAACGTAGTTTCCCTGTAACTCAAAAGTGGAGAAGTGATTACCCCATTGTTGAGGAATTTGGATAAATGTTGAACCTATGGAGAATTGAGAGTGATCAAGCCTTAATATTGAACGCCATTGAATTATCTTCAGCTAAAAATATTATATGCTCCAAATCTCATTTGACTATGTATATTACTCTATAAAATAATTAAAGGGGTAAAAACACCAAATGTGGCTCATTACATATAAAAAGTGCAACCATATATGTTGAGTGTCACTACACTCTAATGTGGTTGAATTGCAACATGAAGATGAACCACACTGGTACAAATGGATCTAGATTCTATGAGAAATTTGGAATTGTTAGGTAGTAACTTGAACATGAATGAGTATCATGACCCCTCTAATGTACTTATATTGATATCAAATTCCATTTGACGTTGTAATTTTTTTTAAATTGTAACTTGTAACTTTAGGAATAAATATACATGCATGTCACATGCCCCTATAATCCATAAATTTTAAATAATGTTGTAAATATGAAAATTATATATTGTCATAAATCTGAAATATTTACTGAGGAATTGACTTCTCAAGACAAACCCATTGTGATGGGCCCCTTTTGATATGAGATATGTAGCCTGCAAGTCACTTAGCTCAAAATAAGAATTAATTAGTATATTACATATGTAATGATGTAATATAAATTAATTTTTTTAATGTATTACATCATAGTATTTGAATATAACATTGAATTTTTATGTGTTAGATAGATATATCATTGAATCATATAAGCATCATGTTCATTATATGTATCATGGAACCATAGGAATGAGAATAAACATATAAGAAATGTCATACAATTTCTCACATAAGGATTAAATGACCACATATAAGGAACATTTGAATGATGCATAAACACACAAGGTCAAGGTTCACATACAAATGGCATAATTATACCATATAAGAAAGAATATACACATACAAATCCAAGGGACACACATAATAACTAATCAATTTATAACTTATCATGCAGTAAAGTAATAAATAAGTATAAGATAAATGAGATTAGACTAGTTTACATTATCCAGCTGTATCAATATTAGTGTTAATAAATAGCACATTAATGTAACACACGTATACTGTGAGTTATTAACAAAGCATTTGTATGATATGTAACTCAACATGGTATAAAGGTTGTGGATAAATAAAACATGGTTAATTATTCATAGAGATGTTGAGATGTTGTCATTAATGTCAAAAGGTTTTCTATTTATTAAATAATATGGTCATTGATGTCAAGGAATTTTTTACAAACAAATATGAACTACAATAGGTTTCCTATGGACTGCATCAGGCATCTATGGACTGCATTATGATTGCTAAGGACTGCGTCAAATATGATATAGCTTACATCAAGTTTTCTATGGACAGTATCAGACATGCTATAGACTATATCAGGTTTGGTATAGACTTCATCTAAATAAATATATTAATTGCTACAAAGGTATTAAAATTGTAGATACGATAGTTTAACAAAAAAATAAATTAATGACTAAATAACTTTTAATTAAAAAGATAATTATCCTATTAATGGATTTTTAGAAGTAAATAGAATTATCTTAATATTCTAAAGTAGAGATAAAACAATCTTGAATAACCTGGAAGAATTTATGAGAAAATTAAGAAAAAAATATAATTGCCTATTGAGTCAACTTAAATTTAAATTTAGAAAAACTTGAAAAAGGGCATGGTAAACTAAAATAAGTAACATAACATGTTTTTTTTATTATAAATAAAGAAAATAGAAGATGAGCATGCAAAGAAATAGATATAGCATTCAAATGTGGGTGTAGAAATTAGAAGAGGAAAATAAGTTTATAAAAAAAAAGAGAAATTTTGTGAATTAAACACACCAACATTGAAGAGGAGAAGGATGAAAGAAAGAAAGTGAGGAGGAAGAAAGGAATAACCAATCAAATTCCACCAAGTTGGTTTTTATTTGTTTTTCTATATGCCAAAAGAGGTTATATATATATATATGTGTGTATTTGCATAAACGTGTGTTTGATATGCCAAGTCAGTGTTTTATCTTTCAGACCTACGTCTAGATTTATTTAAGCCTGCTTATCAAATTAAGAGGCTAAGTTTTTATTATATTTTAGATGCATATTGAGAGACTTGTTGAGATTTGTATTGTGCATTTCACCATTAAGAGACCAGTGTGTGTTTTCAAAAAGGGTTGGCATCATTATAATCTCTAGCCTGCATATCGGATTATTGTTAAGCTGCATCCTCTATTATACTAATCTACGTAATAATTTGTCTGGGTAGTGTATTAGTAAATGGATATAACATCATATTCTCTTTTAGGCCATCATTTTACTACTCTGTGTATTACTTATTTGGTTTGTTTATTTCCTACATCTCACTTTGTAGTGGATGCGTTTGCCTTTCTAACCTGCGTCTCACTCAGCGTAGATTTCCATTCCTTTCTTTAAAGCTCAGCATCTTATTTTAAATGATGAGTATAAATATTTTAATGAACTGTATATACTTATAAATCTTTGAGCTAATCATTATTTTGTTGTGTATAAAAGTATAACACCAAGTATATATGTAAAATTTGCTGAGTTCAAATAAATAGAATGCTGAGTGTAATTAGTTAGCAGTATTTTTATATTTATACAACTATGTATAATTATTAAAGTGCCCAGTATTATATTAAATTTATGAAGTCAACTTTTCTTTAGCCGAGTGTTTATATGGCCTATTCTCTTCATTGAACTTATTCACGAGTTAATCTTTCATATTATTCCTATGCAAATGATCTTACTGTACTACACAAAAATGATCTTGGAGAACCACGTTTTTGGGACATAAATAATAAGAAAACAAAGACATTATTGATTTATCCCTCATCTTAATCATGGTATAGATAATTATTTCCTTTATTTTGGCAAGCTGAAATGTGATCCAATAACTTGTTGAATTGCTTTAGCAACCTTCATCGCTATTGTATAAAGCCTTGATAAAGAAGATAAAGTAAAATTGACTGGGTAATTCTAATTACTGCTAGGTCATTTGTATTTAAACACCAGATCACAAATTTAGTCTCTGAAGTTAGTATTATAGCATCGAGCTTAAATTTAGAAACCCAATCTTATGGGTTGAGTCTTTAATTAAAACTTTGGTATGATTAGACATTCAAGTATCATGCTGAGTTTTTAAGATTAAAAGGCTTCATGTAATTATAACACCAAGTGTGAAGTGGGTAATGTTGAGCTGTTTGAAAAGGGAATTGCTTTGTATTTTAGAGGAAATTGCTGAGTAAGTTTAATTGCTGTAATCAGGTTTTATAATGCCCAATCTATTAGTCAGTCACTATATTGAAACACCAGGTTTACATTAAGTACCAAGTATTTTTTTAAATTATGGAGCATATATTAATGCGATGACTCAAAATAAATTAAAGTGTTGAGCCATAGTTACATTTGGTTGAGTGTTTAAATATTTAATCACTGAGACTATATGTTAAACCACTGAATGGAAGTATTTAATAGATGAGTGTAATCTTGAAATGATGAGTTCATTTTAAACGCAGATGTATTAATAAAGTGCCAGGGCATATAAATTAAAGTGATGAGTATAATTATTGAAATGCTTGAATAGACTTTAAAATGCTAAGTAACTAATTGGGAAATGTTGAGTCATCTAGTTAAAAATGCCAAGTTTTTTTTAAAGATTTATGTTTCTCTTTATTTCTAAAATTGAATGTTTGGTAAAAATTTATCTTTACCTCAGGGTTTCGTATCATGGATTGAATGGAATTACATTACCAACTAGAGTTAGATTTTAAATAATGAGTGTAATTATCATAGGACTCTTTTATATTAAAATATAGTTGAGACATTTAAATACAAATGATTATGATATGAGGACATAAGAATAAGATTATTTTGAGATGATGTCTAGACCCTATAATCTATATCCAATCAATTGATAAGCTTTAGTCAACCATGTTCTGATGTGACAATTTATTTCCATATGAGGGCTGTGTTATAGTTTCATAATTTTATGAATATTGCTATATTTTGTGTAAACAATAGCGAATATAGATATTCTTTAGGATGAGAATTTATGTTCAGTATATATGTTTTGAAAGAATATTAATATGTGAAAGTGATTGAATTTTTTTGAATAAAATAGTACATTTAGTTGTGTGCCTAGAAGTTATGTTTGTTTTATTAACAAAAAAATCTAGGGTATACCCGAGTGGTATAATCCTATACTTACTTATTTTTATTATTTTTAGTGTAATATGGTGTGATCATGTTTTGAGTAAGGTACTCATGTACAATGATATATGTTAGTATGGGCTATCATATAATCCTTCATCTTAAAAAGTATATACCCAAATGATACATATTGTAGCCATATGTCTGGACTCTCACCTTCATTGATTGATTAAATGTATGAATTAAATATTACTTGAATTGTATGTTTGTAGTAGTTTGTAGGAAAATATGTATGCATGAATACAATCTTGAGAGTGCAAATAAATTTTAGATAAGACTTTTATGTATTATTTGACTTGCTTGTTATAAATATGCTTGTTTGATTAAAAGCATATGCTTTTATGTATTTATGACTACTTTGTATGATTGATTGTGAGAAAACATGTAGTTATACCTAAGAATACCAGACTATGATAATATAAATTGTCATCGAGTTTAATTTTTTGGATCTTATTTGTAATAGTTTAGAATCTTTAGTTAATTATGAATATAAAACATGCTCAAGTGGTATGAACTGTAGGCATTATTTTCTATATGAGTTAAATATTAATGTATGTTTTATTTTTGTGTTGATAGAATAAAAGTATACTTTGCTTACTCCTATGTATATCATGTGATGTGATATTAATGCTAGGAGAATGAAATCTATATGAGTTTTTGAGTTTTATTTTATATATATATATATATATATATATATATATACATATATATTATAGTTCACATTGACGATGCTAATAGGTAGTGAGATGGACTCCACTACCTTAGGTAGTATCATCAATAAAGGATAATTCGATCAAGTGGTGTGTTATAAAATTGATCGATCTAGATGATTGTATGCTATTTGAAAACTTTAGGCAAAGTAATGTTGGATAAATATTTTTATTTCATATGTTTGATTTGTATATTGTGTGATATCATGTTAGAATGAATTTATTTATGGTAAACTACATGTTTTTATAAATGTTATAGCACATAAGGTATTAGCATGTCTCATTAGATTTTTACACCATTCTATCTACCTATCCATGAAGGGAGGGCCATTTAATAATAAAAAATTGTGCGAGCGATCATTGGTCGATGGATGAAATGGTAAAGTACTCAGATGATGCTCTCCCTCCCCACTATAGTACTACCTAGAGATGATACTTGAGATTGTCAACGATACATAAGTCGGTTTGAATCAAGCTCAAGAAAGCTTGGTATATGTTATTGTATCAAGATGTATGCCTGAAAGAATATAATTATATTATATATTTATATATTTTTTTAAAAAAATTGTATTAGTGGACTGGACATAGCTATGTCCTATTGTATTTACTTTCCTTGAGGTTGTGATATATTATATTACATCCAATATTGGAATATTAGAACCATTATTCTTCTTAGTTATGATTTTGATTTATTTTATTGTTTAATTGAAAACAAAATTACTATATTATTCTAAGTACAACTTGAGGGGTTGTAATATGTGGTATCAGAGCAATGATTTACACTTTAAGACCTAATGAGTCCATTAATATTTTCATACTTTTTTGTTTAGAATAAAAGAGGATTGAGAAAGTATGTATGGTACATTGAGTTTATACCTTAGAGAATTCATACCCCCTTAGAGTTTTTAAAGGGTAGGTTTATCGAGTGTCTCATTGGTGATGGTTTTATAAGGTGTATGGATATGATAGTGAATAGCTTAGTCCTTGAGTTTTAAGTAAGAGTTTCTTACTAATTTTTTATTTTTAGATTAAACACCTCAAATATGATTATCTTTCTTGAATCGCCTACACTATTTGTGTTTTGTGTTGTGAGTGTTTTAAATCATGGAGTCCTTCTCACTTAGGCATATATGTATTATTTTTGTGTATTACTTGTTTAGATTCTAAAAGTGGGAAACCTATAAATACCATTCTAGATTGGCACCACCTAGTGTGGTGAAAATTTTCTTGTAGTTGAATATAGGTGTCTTATTTGATATTAATTTAAGATTTATTTTTTTTTTGAATAGATACTCGAGGGAAAAATGGGTCACTGGGCTTATAAACAAAGTACTCAAAAATACAAAATTGTTTGGCTTGGCAAAATAACCATCAAGGCATTAAGCAAACAAAATACAAAAGTGATAAATATTACTTTCAGACTTGAGAATAAAACATCCTCAAATTAGTATTCTGCCTTCTTCCATCATTTTTTAGAACTCGAGGTCCTAACAGAAGGATATGGAAAGAGATGACCTCTATTTCTATTTTTAATCAATTTCCATTCTTCTAAATTACTTAACTTATATGAAACCCCACTTTTCAGCTCATCCACCTTTTAAGCCTTACCTTTATCTACTTTATTATTAATTTTTAGATCGCTTTCTTTATTTTCAATAGATCTAATGTTCTTGTAATTCATAGAGGTGAGCACAACTAGTTTTTTACTAATTTTAGAAATCTTTTCAGTAAAAGATTCTATAATATTCCAAAAATTCAATCTATAATTACTAACTGAAGGCACTGATAGAAGCTATTTTTTATTCTCTTTCCCCCAAAAAGATACTAATTTTCTCTTGGATTTGGGACAAGAAGCTAAAACATGACCCACTTGAAAACAATTTCTACATCTGAAAGGTATACCTTCAAAGTTAATGTATTGAGACTAGAACTTATCTTTTAATTTTAATTCGATTGTCTTAGGGAGAACTTTAGAGATATCTAAATAAACCAATAATCTTGAAAAATTAATCCTACAAAAATTAAGTGAAGAAGCATCAATTTACATCAATTGTCCCAAAGCTTTCATGATGATAGTACGCCCAGATTTGTTCCAAAATTGAAGAGGAAGATATGACAGCCTAATCTAAATCGGATGAATAGAAATAATTTCCATTAAAGGGTTAAAATTAGGAAACCATGGTTTTAAAAAAAGAAGGTGATTATCAATATTCCAAGATCTAGCTTGAAGAATTTTATTTCGATCGATCAAATCATTAAAATATATAATAAAAAAGCCTCTAGCATAGGGGTGAATTTGCATATCACATGTCAACAATGATTGCTAAGATAGTGAAAGCCATTTATGCAAAGTCAGGAGAAATGGCCAAAAACTATCAAAATGGAAAATCAGGGCCCTCTCCATAAACCATGATTCACATTCAATAATCTCCTTCAATGATTTACCCTTGAAATTAACCACTAAATGATTCAAAACCCTGGATTGATCTAAATTGACATTTTTTAAAGATGCCCTAACCTCCAAAACTAACCTAGTAGGGGGTGACTGTAAATCTTCTAAGATATTTTTAACAAAACTCCCATCATCCTTAGATATTGAAAGTGGAAAATGCATAAAAGGATTGAAAACCTCTCCTTTAAATGGCTCTGCACTCTTCCCTTATTTTTCCCTAGCCCTAAATTCTCTAGGCATCAATCCATTTGACACAGAAGCTCTAGAAACTATCATCTTCCCACCATGAATGATAGAAGAAGATTTAGGAAAGACCCAAGAATACAATGAGGCAAATTCCACTGCAGGTCCAATCCCTAGCCTAAGCATAGGCTGTCACCACAAAAGAGAAAAAAGTCATGGGAGCAGTCACATAAATTCAAATACTTGTGTGTTAGGAGATTGTTATTTGGATTAGTATCCTTGTATTCATATAGATTTGAGAAGATGTGTTATTTCTCTTAGTTAGTGTATAGGTGAGCCATTATGTTGTCACTCTCCTCTTACATCCTTTTTAGATATCAAGAAGATTTTTATGTTCAAGATGTTAATTTAGTGTTTCTTTAAGAAAAAACTTGTTTCTAAATTATTTTTCTAAATTATTCCCTTGATCTTGTGGGATAGTGTTTTCTATGTCTTGGTTAAAGAAGTTATAGGATTGATTGGATTGATGCATCTTATGGTTCATATTTTCTCTGCAGTTGTAGAAGTAGGTTATGATACTACACTTTCAAGTTGGTAAGTGAATAATGATTTGGAAACATGGATTGTAGTGTTTCCTTATACCATATGAGAGTTAGAGGAAGATTTGTTTATGAGATGTTCGTTATCCAATTTTTTTCACTTTGTAACTTTATAGAGTTACTATTTTATCTAACTCTTGAACTTGATCATGAGGAGTGGCTAAAATTTTTTTTTTATTAATTCTAGTTGATTACAGTTATTGCATATCTTTATTTAGACTGATATTATTGTCTTCTCAAATTATATTGTCTTTGAAGAGTTATATGTCTACCTTTATTTGGGAGTAAGTAAGGTATAAGATGTGCAAAAAAAATTTGTAGTCTAAAAGGGTTTAGAGATAAACTTTTTAACTTATTATGTGCTATCCATGCAAGCAAAGAGATATTATCTCCTTTTTAAGGTTGTAAGGATGGTATCATCCTTAGCCTTTATATGTTATGTTAATTATGGTATTATTTACTTTTTACTATGAATATAAAACTATAGATTAAGTCAGAGTATAGGATGCTAGTTATGTTTAGCTAAGAGTAAGTCAATATAATTTTAAGATGATTGTATGTTTTTTCTTATATGTATGTTAGTACATCTGAAATCATTTAGCATAAATTATTGCTTTCTATGATCTATTACAATAAATTTGTGAACCTTATGCACATTTAGGAGATCATCAAGTCATAAATACCTAAGAGAAGTGTGATGAATTAGGAATGTAAGTTTTAAGGATATGACATTATCTTACTTAGCCTCACATTGACTTAGTTTTTATTGAGTTGGATCTAATAGATGGACTTTTCAAATCTAGGATTTGATAGGTAGAACTTATCAAATTTAGTCGTATGGTCATTTGTTTGGATTTTGTTATGATCCCATGTGTTGTTGATTTAGCAGTGAAACGTTTACCAAGTTATTTTTTAAAATTTTATTATGGTTCTAGACCTAGGGTGGTCATGATAGAACCAATCAGCATAAAGTGATTTTTGCAAAACTTTTTGATAGAATAAAAAATGTCATAAAGTAGGGTCTTGTGGGACTAATTCTCTAAGAATAGTGCTAATTAGGAGAACTAGTATAAATTCTTCAGGTAAATTTTGAATCTAATTGCATGGTATGATACTTAATATTATGCTTTTATGCTGTTAAAATTTATTTTTTAATCAAAATTTTTATTTGAATAAGAGTCATTGGGACAATGACCAATTTTAGGGGGGAAGATGTCACATCCCAATTTCTCCCTATAATTAATAACCTATAAGTTCATGAATTATTATAATCATTATCTAATTACCATTCCTTTGATTCAATTTTATTGACATATAATGTAATGGGACAATGATATTATTAATTGGTATACATTGCATGATAGTTATATTTGATAATTTTATACATTAAGGATGTATATTTGTTAGTTTAACATCATTGATTGATATATATGATGACTTAGACTAACTACCTACATATTTCAAGGTAGATACAAGATAGGTCCTACCTTCAAAGCTTGACAAGGGAGAGTATCATCGCAAAGGATCCGCTATATGGAACAAATAAAGAAATATCAGTGGAAATTGCTAGTGACCCTATACACACACAATAGATTTTAAATATCACTTGCATAAAAAATGTTAGTGAGTATTGCTTGTGATTATATTTATGTGTATGAAATTAATTTTTATATGTACTATATCTCTTTTCTAATTAACTTGATTTATAGAGATTAAATCTGATAAATAAATATATTAATTGTTATAAAGGTATTAAAATTGTAGGTATGGTGATATGAAAATAAAAGCAATTAATGAGTAAATAAATTTTAATTAAAAAAATTATTATCTTAGTAATTATTATTTACATGGAAAAATAATTATATTAATATTCTAAAGTAGAGATAAATCAATCTTGAATAGAATGCAAGAATTTACTATAAAATTAAGAAATAGATATAATTGTGTTAGTCAACTTAAATTTAAATTTGGAAAAACTTAAAATAAGGGCATGGTATACTAAACTAAGTAAAATAGGAATTTTTTATTATAATTAAAGAAAATAGAAGATAAGCATGCCAAGAAACAGAGATAACATGTAAAGATGGGTGCATAAATTAGATGAGGAAAATCAGTTTATAAATAAAAGAGAATTTTTGTGAATTAAACACATGGACATTGAAGAGGAGTAGGATGTAAGAAATAAAATGAGGAGAAGGAAGGAATAACCAATCAAATTCGACCATGTTGGTTTGTAATTATTTTTCTGTATGCTAAAAGAGTATATATATATATATATATATCTTAAGCCTATGTTTGATATGCAAAGTTAGTATGTTATCCTTTAAGCCTATGTCTAGATTTATTTAAGCCTACTTATCAAATTAAGAGGTTGCATTTTTATTCTGTTGTAGTTGCATATTAAGAGATTATGTTGAGATTTGTATTATGCGTTTCACCATTTAAATACCAGTGTGTGTTTTCAAAAAGGGTTAGTGTCATTATAATATTGTGCCTGCGTATTGGATTTTTGTGAACCTATATCCTCCATTATACTAATCCATGTAATAATTTAACTAGGAAGCATATTCGTAAATGGATATGGCATAATATTATATTTTAGTTTAGCATTGTCACACTCTACATATTACTTCTTTTGTCTGTTTATTTCTTATGTCTCACTTTGTAGTGGATGCATTTACCTTTCTAACCTGCGTCTTATTCAACATAGATTTGTATTCCTTTCTTTAAAGCTCCAAATCTTATTTCAAATGATGAGTATAAATATTTTAACGAACTTCATATACTTATAAATCACTAAGGTGATCATTATTTTGCTATGTATACAAGTATAGCACCAAGTATATATATAACATTTTCTGATTTCAAATAAATAGAATGATGAGTGTAATTAATTAGTAGTATTTTTAAATTTATACAGCTGTGTATAATTATTAAAGTGCCTAATATTCTATTAAATTTTTGAAGACACCTTTTATTTAGTTGAGTCTTTATATGGCCTATTCTCTTCTTTGAGCTTATTCATGAGTTGAGCTTTCATATTATTCCTATGCAAATGATCTTATTGTACTGTAAAAAAAGATTCCTAGAGAACAATGTTTTTTGGACATAAAGAATAAGCAAGCAAAGACATTATTGATTTCAACCTCTCCCTCATCTTAATCATGTTACAGACAATTATATCCTTTATTTTGGCAAGTTGAAACACGATCTAATAACTTGTTGAATTACTCTGGAAACCTTCATCGCTATTGTATAAAGCCTTGATAAAAAACATATAGTAAAATCTACTGGGTAATTCTAGTTACTATTGGGTCATTTGTATTTAAACACCAGACCACAAATTCAATCACTGAAGTTAGTATTAAAGTGTTGAGCTTAAATTTAGAAACCCAGTCTTATGCGCTAAGTTTTTAATTCAAACTTTGGTATGCTTAGACATTCAAGTATCATGTTGAGTTTTTAAGATTAAAAGTTTGCATGTATTTATAATACCAAGTGTAAAGTGGGTAATGTTGATCCGTATGAAAAGGAAAAGGCTTTATCTTTTAGAGTAAATCACTGAGTAAGTTTAAGTGCTATAATCAAGTTTTAAAATGCCCTATCTATTAGCGAGTTTCTATATTGAAACACCAGATTTAAATTAAGTTCCAAATAATTTTTAAAATTCTGAACCATATATTAAAATTTTGACTCAAAATAAATTAAAGTGTTTAGTCATAGTTACATTTGGCTGAACATTTAAATATTGAATTGTTGAGACTATGTGTTAAAACATTGAGTGAAAGTATTTAATTGCTAAGCGTAATCTTAAAATGTTGAGTTTATTTTAAATGTAGAAGTCTTAATAAAGTGCTAGGTCTTATAAATTAAAGTTTTAGGTATAGTTATTGAAATGCTTGAATAGACTTTAAAATGCTGAGTAACTAATTGAGAAATGTTTGTGTATTTATTTCAAAATGCTGAGTCATCTGGTTAAAAATGCCAAGGCTTTTTATAGATTTATGTTTATCTTTATATACAAAATCAAATGTTCGATGAGAATTTATCTTTGCCTTAGATTTTTGTATCACTAATTGAACAGAATCACATTAGCAACTAGAGTTACATTTTAAATAATGAGCGTGATTATCATAGAACTCTTTTATATTAAAACGTAGATGAGTCATTTAAATAATAAATATTATGATCTTAGGACATAATAATAAGATTATTTTGAGATGATGTTTAGACCCTGTAATCTATATTAGATCAATTGTTTATCTTTAGTCAACCATGTTTTGATGTGACAATTTATTTCCATATGAGGATTGTGTTATAGTTTTATAATTTTAGAAATATCGCTATGTTTTGCGTAAACCATAGAGAATATATATATTATTTGGAAATGTTATTATTTTTTTGAATAATACTATATCCTTGATTTGATATAAATATATGATCTAAATATAGACTATAACTTTGCATAGAATCCTAGTAGAAGCAAATTGTATTTATATAGCATAGTAATGTTATGTAAACATGTTGGTAGGTTCAAGTTTGTAGCTTCTTGTAGGATGATAAATTATGTTAAGTATATATTTTTTAGATAATATTATGTGCAAGTGATTGTATATTTATGAATAAAATATTACATTGAGTTGTGTGCCTAGAAGTTATGATTGCTTTATTAACAGAAAAATCTAAGATATATCTGGGTGATATAATCCTATGCTTGTTTGCCTATATTAATTATAGTGTAAGATGGTGTGATTATATTTTTAGTAGGGTACTTGTGCATAATTAGCTATGATTTTATGGGCTATCATAGAATAATTCATCTTTAAAATTATATGGCTAGATGGTACATAATGTAGCTATATGACTGGACTCTCAGATTCATTGACTGATTAAATATATGAATCAAATATTACTTGAATTATATGTTTGTAGTAGTTAGCATGAAAATATGTATGCATGCATATAATATTGAGAGTATAAATGAATGTTAGATAGGAATTTTATATATTATATGAATTACTTGTTATAAATATACTTGCTTGATTAAAAGCATATGATTTTCTATATTTATGACTACTTAATATGATTGATTATGGAAAAACTTATAGTTTTGCCTAAGAACACCAGACTATGATAATATGGGTTTCCATGGGGTGTAGATTTTTGGATATTATTTTTAGTAGTTTGGAATTTTCAATTTATTATGAATATGGAACATGCTCAGGTGGTACGAATTGTAGGCATTATTTATTGTATGAGTTAAATATTAATGTATGTTTCATTGTTACATTGATAGAATAAAAGTATAATTTGATTACTCCTATGTATAACATGTGATGTGATATTATTGCTAGGAGGATGAAATCTATATGAGTTTTATACTATGTTATATATAGTAGAGCTCAATCTGATGATGTTAGTAGGTGGTGATATGAATTCCACTAGCCTAGATAGTACCATCAATGTTGGATAATCTAATCAAGTGGTGTGTTATGAAATTGACATATCTAAATGATCATATGTTATTTTAAAATTTTGGCCAAAGTAATGCTAGATAAATATTGTCATTTCATATGTTTTATTTTCTTGTTATTTGATATCATGTTAAGATGGATTTATTTATGGTACACTATATGTTTTTAAAAAATTTACAACACACGGGGTACTAGCACATATCACTAGATTCTCACACTGTTCTATCTACCTATCCATGAAGGGAGGGATATTTAATAATAAGATATTGTGAGAGAGATCTTTGGTTCATGGTTGGAGTGGAAAATCACTCAGATGACAATCTCCCTCCCCACTATAGTACTACTTGGAGATGACACTTAAGATTATCAATGATACATGATATAGTTTGACTCAAACTTTGGAGAGCTTGTTACATGTTATTGTATTAGGTTGTATGCCTGAAAGAATATAATTTTATTATGTATTTATATATTTGAACACCAGTTATTGTATTAGTAGACCAACTATAGTTATGTCTTATTGTATTTACTTTCCTTTATGTTGTGATATATTATATTACATCCAGTGTTGGAATATTTTAACCTTTATTATTATTATTATTATTATTATTATTATTATTATTATTATTATTATTATTATTATTATTATTATGGTTTTGATTTATTATATTGTTTAATTAAAAAACAAATTAATACATTATTCTAAGTATAACTTGAGGGGTTGTAATAGAGATATCCATCTTCAGTCCTCATGGCTTAAAACTGGCATCACCACCATGTCGAGGGTGGAAACTAACCTCTAGGAACACATTATTGGAATTAAAGTATGCCCGATTAGGAAGTAGAGCACTCATTTTTTTCTCATTATGGCACTTCCCTATATACGGTAAAATAGTCAATCATCAACATCTTTTTCACTATTTTCATTAGAGAGAGAAAAGAGTTTATCATATATTTATGCATCTTCTTAGCCACTATTGTACTTGAGGATCCATTGCTTAGGGTTTAAAAAATACACTTGGAGATATTAATCTTGTCTTGTGGGAGAAGTATTTTGTATGTAAAATTGAAGTCATGTAACCTAGAGATAACCTATCTTTGTTATGCTTACAAACCATAAAAACCTCTTGTGAAACACCTTGGCCAATGGAGATATTGAAGTTGAGTGGGTTAGTATTTAAAATTAAGTATTACTAACTCTTTTTTATCTTTATTAAAGTAGATATATTTAAATTTGTTAGTTTATATGTGTAGATACTTAAAACTAGCTATCAATAACCTCCAACTAGGCTTTTGAGCAATTTCCACAAAAAATGCACAATTTGGTCTAAAAATACTAAAACACGTTAAATGATGTGAAACTAACATATTAAAATGCCTATTTTGTCCAGGGTATCCTAGCTAAATTTATGGGCTAGCTAAATTTGATCAGATCATTTCGAGTCAAAATGCCAATTTTGCACCTGGGTGCTCTGCATTGCTCTTTCTTATCAAATCTCTTGCACAAGACACGTTATTTTGTTATATTATATTGGTAACATATTAAATGATAACATGGTTTCAATTCATCTAAAATTGACTTATCATTCCAATCCAGTCAAATTTTGGACCAATAACAAGGCATTCTGATCAATTTGAGTAATTTGTGCACAAAGTGCTTAAACATGATTAAGAGATAATTAATCCAAATTAGAGCCTAATCAAGAATTCCATAAAAAATTGTTAAATAATTTTCTTTAGAAATAAATATTAAATATCTACATCATCAGGTGACCTTATTTCTTAGAAAGACATTCCTAGGTCATAAATGCCACAAATATCAAGATTCATGCCATTTATGCCTCATTAATGTCTTCCATGATGCCCTCCATGGCTCTTAATTTTCCCTTCTTCTAAGGTCATAATGAGGATAATTATAAACTTAATTATATAATTTGAATTAATCTTCAACCACACATCTCAATCTTAATATGGATGGTTCAAGTTGATTCTAGACATTCTCAAAAATCTATAGATAGAGAGACCTTACCACATCATTTCTATGTCTTGATAATGCAAATTTATAATACACAAATGATTCCAAAATCAATTTCAATTAGTGTTACCATGCCAAATTTATTCCAAGCTAAGCCAAGCCACAAGCCAAAGGTGCGAAGGAGAGATAGAGGTAGCCAAGATTCCATTGCCAATGATTTCATGAACACAAGTTGAGCAAGCCACTATAAAAAGCATTTTGGAGCATTCAAGAATGTAAAATAGGGTTTGTTTTTTATTTTAGTTGTATTTTTTATTCATGTTTGTTAACTACACTCTCCATAGTGTCTAGGCCTAGAGATGTTATGCTAGTTAGTGTGTTTATTTAATTTTGGAACTAACATGATACTAACCATCCTCTCTTGAGTCAAATTTCTAGATTCACAATATGTTTCTCTCTCCATGCATTAAAATTAACTCTACATTGAATTGAGTAGAGTTATTTTATTTATGTTTAATTTTATGTTTATTACCCCCATTTTGTGCCACATGATTTGTTGAGCACTAGGTTAGATTTTGATTTACTTTATCATATACTTGTTAATTAAAAAAAATACAACATAACTAGGGTTATCATATGGTGTTGTTTGACTAGAGGATTTGGAACCCTTTCTAGTGATATTTTTGTGTTAAGGGACCCCTTAGTTATTTCTATAAAATCTATATCGGTCATGATCTCAATTGTATAAATTTACCAACAAGCAGAAGGGCTAATGTGATTTATCTTCTTTGAGCTTTAATTGATTTGTAGATCAGGTTCACTTTCCTTTATATGCACCTTGTTATAAAATAATTATATATCTATTCTTTTTTAAAAAAATGTTTCAAATAAATTCTCTTTCTTATTTGGTGGAACTTCCACTCCACACTCTTGCAAAACATTTTCAGTATGCAAATTATTGTGAACATGACAAATAATATCATAATGCATTAAAAATTCAACATGTTTCCTACAACAAGTAGTGCTTGTGTGATTGATTTTCATATATACGGGTTTGTACATTTCAAAATATCTTTGACTATTATAAATATGCAGATATTTTTAGACAAATTTAGAGTACAATTGTGTTTGAGTTATATCCAAAAAATGCTTAGGATGTGGTTCATGGTTAGGATAACCAAATATTCTTTTCATTACATCTTTAATATTAGGCAAACCTCTTATGTTATATTTATAAAATTATATAAGTAAATATTTTAGGGAATTTGCTATAGCCTTGTCTTTCCATGGGAGTCTATAGGAGAATGCCCATAATTCATTGTTATTGATCAAGTCTTCTATGTCTCCTAGTTTCTTTCACTAGTGTTTTTCTATTTATGTGTAATGCCCAGCTTGTTTATCTAATCAATCATTTATTATTTATTTGAAAACTTACCAAATAAGTTTTAATAATGTGTTGGGAAATGTTACCATCTTTGGTACATTTATTCACACCTACTTGATGGTATGCATTATAGAAATTTTCAACAATTGCCTTGTTTCTACAATCAATATTATATGTTATTAGTCCTAGGGTTTTCATTGTAGGTCTCATCTTAATCACTTTAATCAATCTAAAAAATAATTGGAATCTTCAAATTTCATTTAATTTTTCAAATAGCTAGTACCAAATTCTTTTAGCTTTTATTCTCATATGGGAATCAGACATTTTTTAAGCATTTATGTTAAAATGTTTTCATCAATTTTAATTGAATACATGCATCTTGCTTTAAAAATATTAAGAGGTCTTCTTAATGGTAAATTTGATTGATTTGGTGTTTCCATATTATTTTCTTCATTACTATTTTATTCATTTGATGGTTTCCCATATTGTTTTATTGATAGTTACTTTCACCAATTGGTGTTACCATGTAATTTACATCATCATGCATACTATCATCATCACTAAAATTAAAATTTGTAAAATTTGAATTTGGAATTACATTATAATTTGTTATACTATCATAATTGACAATTATACTTTCAAAATTTGATATACTATCATTGTTTGTTTCATCATTATTTATGACATTCAATTCGTTATGGATAATATATTTACTTGCTTGAAGCTTTTGAATTTGATGCCTTTGATTTTATCTCTAAACTTTTAATTCCTTTGAATTTTTCACTTTAACTTATTATTCTTGCTATTACAAAATCCATCACCCATTATTGCTCAAAATTGTCAAATTTTCAGGGTGGGGACAACAATTCAATTATTAAAAAATAAACATACTTGATGTTCAGTACCAAGTGTGGACAATGATCAAATTATTAGAAAATAGACCTATACTCTTTAGTAAACCATGAGTAGATAAATTTTTCTACTTTTGAGGGTGGGACATACATCAAATTACTAAAAAATAGGCTTGTAATGTGTAGAATGAAACATAGCAGAGTACGCAGGGGACATAACTCTCTATGTGAAAAAAATGACATTGGTACATGTTTTTTAGTACTAAAAAAACCAGGTATGTGGTAATACCCCATATATAGTATTATATATATGCACAAACTCCCCTAAAACTAAACCCTTGACACTAAAACATTGATCTCTTAGACCTTATACCTTTAAACCTAAACTTTAATCCCTAAATCCCAAGCCCTAA
>JARHVA010002179.1:2000000-2032500 GCA_037957365.1 Torreya grandis | reverse complement strand
AGGGAAAGTGAACCAAAGTGAAAATAAATCTAAGGGATAGAATATTGGTTGGATAAGGGATATCAGAATTAGAAATGGAAGTAAAAGTAAATAAGCTATATAGAAAGCAAAAATATGCAACTATAAGCCAAATATCTCATCAAAAAGATGCCTATGTATAGGTTTTGTATGATTGGGATCATATATATGTATGTCATTAAGAGGATGTATGTGTATAGGCTTTGTATCTTAAATTTCCTCAATAGGTTATAGTTGTCACTAGTTATGTCATCAACATCACTTCCATTAATATCATAACTTTCAAGTAACAATATTCTCTTCCTTATCAAAGTAGGGTCTACTGCATCACTGTTTTCCCTTACACCCTCACATGTCCCTCTTAAGATTTTAGTGGATTTAGTTTTTTATTTTCTATATTATATATTAAACATGTCTTCATTGTTAAGTTGAAGTCGACTCACTTTACACATTGATGGTGTATCATCTCTCATCTTTTCAAACTCATATGGTGAAAATTTAATAAAAATTGTAAAAAAAATAATGACATACAAATAATAATTACATAACATGTCCGCACTATCTCAATTTATTCACTAGTTCAATGAAACATTAAGAAGTATAATTATAACATTTTACCTACATAATATCATTCACATACTCAACCACCCACAATGATAATTCATAGGTTTTCTCTAAACAAACTAGTGTAGAACTTTAAAAAACTTAATACCTACCCTAAAATCCTAGTGTTTAATGGATAAAACAAAAACACCATTTTTTTTAAAATAAACTTACCATCACTCGTACACATGGTGGATATCAAATCATCCTTATAATGTCATGTTACCTCTTTCTTGAAAAATGTTTCCCTTGTATTTGGTAAATAAAATACCTTATTCAATAAATTAGCAAAAAGGTTAATACACTTACCTAATAAAATGAAAAAAAATAGTTTTAATGACAAAAATATTCACTGGTTGCTTTGAAACAAATTATTTTCTAAAGATTGAGTAGGTATGTTGATAAGCTTGAAGATCAAGGCTTGTTTTAGCAATGCAGACACCTCAAAAATTAGAGAGATATTGTGCCAATAATTAATTTTAAACTAGACCTACCATATTCATTTTACAAATTTTATTAGAGGTGTCACCATGCAAGATGGATCTATGACCATCTATCTTGATGTATGAGTCATATCATTGTAAATTTAACTGAAATGGGGTGGAATTGGGATAATAAGAATATTTATACTTAGCCTATGACTATTAGAATGCAATAAAATTGAAATTAGAATAAATAGTGCTTGTTTGCCAGTGTGTAATAGAATTGACTTGATGTGCCTATATAGGGGAATATTTCAAATAATTCCACTAACCAACTTTGTTAAAAGCATGATAGGGGAATATAAACCATTTAACATTTAAAATTTACCATGGGAGCATGGGGGAAAGGTCTCACTATTGGAAAAGGCCATAGTGAGGCCCTGTTTGATCTAGTGTGGACCTGTCCCAAAAGGACAAGGATTGTTGGAAAGGTTCCTATATGTGCCTATAAGTAGATTAAGGATTTTTTTAATAATGTTATAAGTATTTGAGAATATTTTGTACAGTAATTTATGCTCATGTAGAGACTATAAGTTAATAGAAAGGTGAATAGGTGAAGCGAGGTAAGAATTTCAAAATTAAACATTGTCAAGCATTTAATGATTAATTTTTTTTATCTTGATGTCAAGGTTGAGGGTTCCTTATCCCAATTGATTTTAATCAGAGATCTAACTGGTTTAGGACATAATTAGGGGCCTAGATCCCTAAGAAAATACCAATGAATATCCACAATCAACTTGATAATAGCATTAACATCCAGAACCGACCCAAGAATACCAACAATCAGCCACAACTAGCCCAAGAATACCAATAATCAGCCACAACTAGCCCAAGAATACCAATGATCAACCATAATCAACCTATGAATACTTGATAATTGACCACATCCAACTTCTGATACCATACTAAGATTTGAACCTAGGTGGTGATCGAAATAACCAAGTCACTTTACCAACTCACCCATAGCTCATCAATCTTAATTATTAATTTTTATGTTTACATTTTCTCCCACTTTACTCTAGTGATGCAATGAAGTGAAATTACTAAAGTAAAGTAGATACAAACCCAAGTGTGTATACATACATTGTCTTTTGATGGAAAGTCTGTTCTTTCAGGAAGTCTTAATGAAATACCTACAACAATGCCGCTGAAAGTAGTTATTATCCATATTTGAAAGTTGAAAAATTTGAAACTTGAATTTAGAAAGAGAGTAAGGAAATTATACATATGAAAGAGTAAACAACCTAGTTTCCCTATAACTCAAAAGTGGAGAAGTGATTACCCCATTGTTGAGGAATTTGGATAAATGTTGAACCTATGGAGAACTGAGAGTGATCAAGCCTTAATATTGAACGCCATTGAATTATCTTCAGCTAAAAATATTATATGCTCCAAATCTCATTTGACTATGTATATTACTCTATAAAATAATTAAAGGGGTAAAAACACCAAATGTGGCTCATTACATATAAAAAGTGCAACCATATATGTTGAGTGTCACTACACTCTAATCTGGTTGAATTGCAACATGAAGATGAACCACACTAGTACAAATGGATCTAGATTCTATGAGAAATTTGAAATTGTTAGGTATTAACTTGAACATGAATGAGTATCATGACCCCTCTAATGTACTTATATTGATATCAAATTCCATTTGACGTTGTAATTTTTTTTAAATTGTAACTTGTAACTTTAGGAATAAGTATACATGCATGTCACATGCCCCTATAATCTATAAATTTTAAATAATGTTGTAAATATGAAAATTATATATTGTCATAAATCTAAAATATTTACTAAGGAATTGACTTCTCAAGACAAACCCATTGTGATGGGCCCCTTTTGATATGAGATATGTAGCCTGCAAGTCACTTAGCTCAAAATAAGAATTAATTAGTATATTACATATGTAATGATGTAATATAAATTATTTTTTTTAATGTATTACATCATAGTATTTGAATATAACATTGAATTTTTATGTGTTAGATAGATATATCATTGAATCATATAAGCATCATGTTCATTATATGTATCATGGAACCATAGTAATGAGAATAAACATATAAGAAATGTCATACAATTTCTCACATAAGGATTAAATGACCACATATAAGGAACATTTGAATGATGCATAAACACACAAGGTCAAGGTTCACATACAAATGGCATAATTATACCATATAAGAAAGAATATACACATACAAATCCAAGGGACACACATAATAACTAATCAATTTATAACTTATCATGCAGTAAAGTAATAAATAAGTATAAGATAAATGAGATTAGACTAGTTTACATTATCCAGCTATATCAATATTAGTGTTAATAAATAGCACATTAATGTAACACACGTATACTGTGAGTTATTAACAAAGCTTTTGTATGATATGTAACTCAACATGGTATAAAGGTTGTGGATAAATAAAACATGGTTAATTATTCATAGAGATGTTGAGATGTTGTCATTAATGTCAAAAGGTTTTCTATTTATTAAATAATATGGTCATTGATGTCAAGGAATTTTTTTACAAACAAATATGAACTACAATAGGTTTCCTATGGACTGCATTAGGCATCTATGGATTGCATCAAGATTGCTAAAGACTGCATCAAATATGATACAGCTTACATCAAGTTTTCTATGGATGGTATCAGACATGCTATAGACTATATCAGGTTTGGTATAGACTTCATCAGGTTTAATATGGATTACATTAATTTTTCTATGGACTTCATCAAAGCTACTATGAATTATATCAAGACCACTATAGATTTCATTAGATTAACACTAAATATATTCTAATGATTACTAAGTCTATCCCATCTTTATTTCACTTAGTCCAACCTATGTGAGTGAGGTTTTATATAAGGTAATAGGAATTATGTTTGTAAAATAGAATAAATCATTATGTAGTTGATTATAGTTTTTTTTTTTGGCTGACCTTAAAGAGATTGTTGGGTATTTTATTATATATAGGTAAAATCAAATTGTCCTTTTGAATTGTGAAACAATAGAGAAATATTATTCACTAAGGAGTAAAGTAGAGCTCCATTGAGGTTTGGATGGACAAAGAGGCATGAGTATGAATCATCAAATTATTCATATGAAGATTAATCCTAGAGTATACAAAATATAATAAAATATATGATTAGAGAAGGCAGAGAAGTCAGAGTCTTCAAAAATAAAGATTAGAGAGGAAAGAGATCCTAATATGTCTATTTGATTGATAAACAAAAAGTAGCAGAGTAAATGTGAGGTTGATAATCAAATAGAAATCAAAATTATACCATCATTTATTGGCATAAGCAACTAAAGAAAGGTGGATGATCTAAAACATCTAATTTGGATCTTGGTAAAGGGGTTTGATGCCTCCTGCAGATTGGTGTCTAAAAATCAAGGAGTTGGTATTTCTTAGTAAGTGGGTGCTTCATGAATCTTTTGTCAAGTTACTACTTGACTATTTAGGGTTGTTACCTCAAGCTTAGTTGGTGCTTATAAATTTTTGTTGACTCATTGCATATCTGATTAGGATAAGTAGTCCATACAGTGATCACTATGGATTTTCTTCCCTTCAAGGGTTTCCCACATATATCATGTGTCATGTATTTATTTTCTTTATTGTGGTTTGATTGCTCTATGGATTTTGTATTTCTACTTGACTAACTAACTAAAGAATAATAAGAAAGTTTTAAGATCTCAGTAATTCACCCTCCCCCCTTCAATGGTTGTGCTTCCAATAATTAGTGTCAGAGCAGGTCCTTCAAGGTTAGGCTTGATAGCTAGAAGGTAGATCCAAGGAAGCCCAATGTCTATTCATCAAACACAAGAAGAGTTTTCATCAAACAAGGCCCTATTTGATGGTTCTTGGGTTTGACATTTGGAAGACAGTTATATATGGATATAATATCCCTCAAACTCCTCTAACTGAAATTATAGGAAAGAAATCAAGTGAGAATAATTCTGAATATATGAATGTTATATTATGTGGATTGGTAGAATCTGAGTTTGTCAAGGTGATGCAATGTGAGTCAGCTAAGGCAATTTGGGATAAGTTACAACTCATATATGAAGGTGCAACCAAGGTAAAATTGGAAAAGTGTCAAGCCTATGGAAGATAGTTTGAAGGTATAAATATGAAAGAAGAAGTGAGTATTTTAACATATCTTCTTATAGTTGATGACATAGTCAACATAATCATAGGTTTTTGAGAAAAGATTTTAAGATCCTTGACCCCAAGATTTGACTCAAAGGTGTCAGTAGTTGAAGAAGAAAAATATTTAGACAAGTTACAAGTGGATGAGATGAAAAATTATCATGAGGAGAGATGAGCACTACACTGATGGGAAACATGCTCAGATAAGATTTACCTAGGACTGAGGGTGAGTCTATTCGATGTTTCTATTACATAGATTCTAGATATTCATAAGGTTGTGATAAGACTTGTGGTGACAAGAGTGTTATGTCACAAGTCAGATGATAAGGTATAATTATATGTAATAGCCTTGTGTTAGTCTATATTAGATCAGGGGGCACTCTATGACTTGGGTTCAGCTCATGCATGATATGTATGGGATGTTATCCATAGGGAAGAATACCATGGAACTAGTGGTATTATTGAGTGCCTATATATATGAGAGGTTTTAGATGTACCAACCAGTTAGGTTTCCCCATGTGGTCAATGATTGGTTAACTCAAGTGTTGAGATGGAGATAAGATCAGGTGGCATGGGTTGTGCCCCACATGCCATCACTGTAGATGATCACACAAGGAGAGATCATGTGGTAGCCTAATGCACATATTATGATAGTTTGGCCGAGTTGAGTGACTATGGTGCTAGGGTTAGCATGAGTGCATATCATAAACCACTACACCTAGTGGGTAGAACCATATCTAGTGGCATGCTTGCCAAGATAGTTTGGACTCCCTTACCTGGTGGTTCCTATAGTAGTGACTACATTTTAGGCTTAGCATGTGAGAGAGATGATGGGGAGAGGAGGAGGAAGAGCACCAATTGAGAGAGTAGAGATGAAACCATGACATGTGAGACCATGGACTGGTCGATCATGATAGCTGGTAGATGGAGAGGGCATGGACGTAGATACATGGGTGCCACAAGTAACACATCTGGAATGATAATAAGATTAGTGACCACCATAGTCACACCATTTATAAAGACACTATTATCAAGAAAGAGAATAGAGGGTGGTCATTCAGGATGACATGTTCGTCAGCCTAAGGTAGAGTTGGTATATAGAAGCACCACTAAGGTGAGGCTTGAGATGCACATGGGTGGTAACTCTAGGGTTTTATTTGATTGGTAGGCATCCCATAGACTAGGTTATCAAGGGATGAGCTGATGGAAAGACCATGTTTGGTGGACAAGCATATGGACAGACGGTGATAGGTGATACTAGGATAGGTAATAAATGGTTATGATTTTTAGTCTTTGGATATCAAATACCAGTTGTATATGATTGTAGATAAATTTTGAGATGTATATATGATCTAATATCTATCTGGTTTGAATTTTATAGATCTTATGGATGAGGATGAGGTCAGATGGGGATATATGGTGATAGGATCACACCTTGATATTATAGATGGGGTGATGGCACTATATAACCCCACCACATTAGATGATTCCATGGTACCATCTAACCTAGCTTAGGCAAGCAAGTTTAGACTAGTAGGGGAGGCCACGATGCAACTATAAGCATGTGGAGATAGGATACAACCACCATCATGGGTGGGCACAAGATAGGCACAAGCATGGTAGACCTTGGCTTAAGAGAGAGCCATGCATATGGCTACCACTATCTAGCTAGGATAGGTACAAGTCTAGATGGCCAAACTATAAGGATAGGTAGAAGGATTGAGATCTTGGATAGCCTCTTTATAATGCAATATTTAGAGAGGACAGTCTGAATCATTTATGGGTTGTGTGGCTAGGCCACATGATAGACATGATGAGGCATAGCCTTAGAGATGGAGTGATGTATATTTTTACTTTGTATTAAAACACATGATATATATAGAGATACTATATTTTGATAGTTGGATGTTGATCTTATGTGTTGTATTTTGGTTGTAGTTGTGGATGCATGGATATATTTATTTCTATCACATGTATTTCACTTTTGTTATATATGATATTGGAAATATATGTGTGATGTTTTATTTTCTAGCATTATGTAGTACACATGCATGGTGAAAAGGAATCAGGTAAAATGACTTGGAAAAGTATACTTAATTAAAAAAAATACACTACACACTATTTCACATTGGGAGACATGTAATGAAAAAATATAACAAACCAAAAATGTGGTAAACAAGAAGGTAAAAATTCTCTTTAGACCATGAGAAAGAGTGACACGAAACAAGTAAAATCACACTAAATCATGTTAGGAACTATCAAAATAATGTAATAAAATGGAAAGCATGTGAAAGAACAATGGTATTAAAATAAATCAATTAAATCAATCAATCATATTAAATCACGTTTTGAAGTATAAAATAAAAATAAAATTAGTACAATGGTCTTAAATTAATCAAACTAATTCAAGTTGGGAAGTATGAAAAACTTAAGAAAAGTGGTTGGATTCTTACATGAAATCAAAAAATAAGAAGATAAAAATGAAAGATAAATGAAGTAAATGTAAAACATACTAAAGCAATATGAGAATCATGTCAATGATGTGTAATTCATAATCAATCACATCTTATCTAATATTTGACACATGTAATTTTGTGGTGACTTAGATATTAGAATTTTTTTTGAGGAAGGCCATGTCCTATCCATGGTATTACAATACAACTCATAAAGGGAACACCAATGAGGTGAAAATATGGTAAAAATTGGATGTTTAGAATAATAAATATAAAAAATTTGGTAATTTTTTAGGAAGGCCTGATCCTATCCATGGTCTTACAATGCAACTCACAAATGGAATCTCTAGGTGAGTGATCAATGAACAAAGAAATATTTCTCAGTGGGAGATATTAGGATTGTAGGGAGTGAAAAAGGGAATGTAATAATCATAACTTATGCATCTTATAGGAAGACCTTATGAGACATGAGGCACAATAAGGACATAAGAAGACACTAACTGACTAGTGGCCATCAGTATATAGAGGATACCTATTCGTTATAGGCACAAAGTTGTGTAGGAAAATAAGTATGGTATTAAGATTAACTCATGTTGAAATATTTTTTATAATAAAATTAAAATGGTCCTACCTTCCCACAACATGTTCCCCATTCCTCATGACCCCTTGCAGAGCCATCAGTCTAATGTGAATATTGAGTACTTGCATGAGAAAGTAGGTAGCACTAAATTTTTTATTATCCTTTTCTAATCTAATGGCCTACTACACCCCCAATGGACCTCGACTCTATCTTGAGGCCAACTATGGAGTTTAATATTTGATTAGAGAAAAGTAGACGTGCTTAGAATCATGTCTTTTAGTGTGATTTGAATTTTGATTTTTTTTTAATGTTGCCTTTGAGATCATTGCCTTTTGTTAAATGGTTTGGATTTTGAATATTTTATGGATTTTAAGATTGCTCCTCTATATGGACTTGGAATGACCAATCACAAGAGATAAAATGATACACATGAATGAGTTTTAGGCTTTGGCTAAAGGAAGCTAAGTATCTAAAGATATGAATGACCCACGCCGCATCCAGGGTTTTTCCAAAATGCCTCGTGAGTCGTCAATCCTCCCCCTTGGATGAGTCAACACTGCCCAATGTATTAATCAAGCCATGGAATAAATAAAAAAATAATAAAATAGCATAAATCAAAAAAAATAATCCTCCAACATCACTTCTTTCACAAGAAAAGAAAAATAAGAAACTCCTAAGTTGATCCAATGAATTAAAAAACAAAAACAAAACATTAAAATATAAAAATAATAACCATTTTCATATATCGATTAAGAATCCACAATAATAATGAAATCATTAAATAAAACAATTAACAAATTCATTGAATTAATTATTAATAAAAATAGACAATGAGATTTTTTAGAAACGATAATAAAAAAAATTGATAATAACCAACGTGGATCATTTAAATAATAATTAACTAAAATCATAATTCAATTGTTAAAAATATTAACAATAATTAAAATTTTAAAATAATAAAAATTACTAAAATATCTTTAAAATAATAATGACCACCAAAAATGTGATATCGAACAAAGCTTTAGGTAGATAATTATCTATGAAAGGGGGGTTACCAAAGATGTTTCTCAAGATCGAGAGATCCATACATGATCTTACATAACTAATAGCGTAACAGGCTAATAAGATAAGCCACTTATGGATTAATCATCAATTGTTTACAACACCTAGGAAGGATGACCAACATGAAGATATGGCTACAAGCATACAAGGACATGCAAGAGAAAATAATGATGCCAAAACACAAAAATCCCAACAAGGAATAAGAATAAAACATACATGCTCAAAATAGGGTGAGACCAATAAAAGGTGAAAAGCAATAATCAAATAAAAATATAACAATGGCTCAGTATCGTATAATACATGTTATACCTATAAAAGTGACTTCTGACTGCTCAATTGCCCATAAGTATATCCAAGATGTCTAAACCTATCATCTATCCTAGCTCGCAACCTAGTTCCTACATTCACCAAATAGGACATCAGTAGTACCGAAACAATTTTGATGTAAATAATAATCAGTAATGAATTATGAATGAATCCTTAAACATGAAATAATAAATCAAATATAAACATCTATATCTGTAAAGGGATTAGAGTCAGTCCTGATAACCATGACCCCAAGCATGCCTTGTGAACATGGCCAAAAGTTGCAAGGGTAACCAATATCAATCTGCATAAGTGAACATGATAAAATAATAACATACAATAACATAACCAAGGTAAAACAACATATACATATAAAAAGATAAAATGAATCCAGTGTAGGTAGTATGTATATACAAATATAATGAATCAAATGCGAGTATCAACCATGACATAGTTAATATCACAACATCTACCCAAGTTACCTCACATCATAACCATCTAAAACATAATCAACATCAACAGTTGTTTGTCCAAGTGCTATCAAAACATGACAAAGAAAGCTATAATCCAGCATTTGTAAGGGGTCACAAGGTCAGTTTGTGACATGGAAGCACCGACATTCCTTAAAACTATTAGAAGAATTGATGTTCCTTACAAATATAAGAAGTGTGGGTGCTCCTTTCATGTGATGGAAAAATTAAATCTTTTGCACACTTTATTTTTGATCTTCCTTAAGTTGTGATGTACTTGTCCCTTTCATCCTTTTTTTTACTTACAACCATCTTGTATCAATTTATGCACCAATAGGGTCCTAATTTGATTTTAATTATCTATAAATACACATAAATTATAGTTAATTTGACCCCAAAAATTCAAATGAATAATCACACTAAGCATTCATAGATAACTCATAGTGAAAATGAGATATTGAGCAATAATTAAAGTGTTTATCATTGTTTTAAGCTAGAATTTTCATATGAAGCATTTTTAGTGAAAAAACTAAGGTTTTATCTATGTTATGCAATTTATATTTTTGAAGTCATTTAATTTACGCAATTTGATTTTTAAACATTTATATATCAAAGTTCTCAAGCTTTAGCACCCTGAAAACAAATAAGATTGTCATATTGGTCACCAATTCTAACACATGCCCTTATAATTGTGCATTTTCAGATATCACAAGAAAATAGAGTCATTCTAGGGAATAAATAAAATTCTATTTTTAGGTGTACATGAGGTGCAATGCAAGATATGAAGGTATAAAAATGAATGGCATGAGAAGATGCACAAATCCCATAAATCGTATTTCCAAATTATGTCACTTGCCTGAAATGTTAGCACTCCTTCAACAAGAAGGGGAAGAAATCTAAGAACCAAAAGTGGTGGTGCTCCTTAAACTATAAGAGGCATTTTTCTTAGAACCCATAGTGGCAATGATCTTAACGTGTGTTCATGATCGATTTCAATTTTTTGAGAGAGATTTGTAATATGATTGACAACATGTTTCTAGATCTAGATTCAAATGATTATCTTTATATTGGATTTATTCAAGATAAGCATTGAATCTATATGTGTTTTCTCACCTTATTGCCTTGGAAATATTAGTTACACATTTTTGTTTAACTATTGCATTACATTTTTATTATAATACCTAATTTAGTGTCATTCCTTTAATTGTATATTACATTTATCTGTATTCCATATATTTTTGTTTCATTTATCGTAGGAACATGGACATGATACAACTATTCAAACTAACATTACTAAGAAATGTCATTTATAAGATAATATTGTTGAAGAGTCTAATATTCAAAAGGAGGACTAATATGGCTTGATTCTTGAAATCCCCAACATCCTATATTTGTATCTAATTCTTCTAATTATATGTCTTACATTTCTTCTAATATTATATTTGACATTTGGTATTAATTAAATATGTGATTTATGTCCACCTCTATGCATTTATATTTGACCATTGATTGATATTAGATGAAGGACATAGAAAATATTTTTAATCCAATTCTACCTCCATGTCTCCATCTTCAACAACCAGCATTGACAATTGAAATTTGAATTAAGGTGTTTGAATTTGTTTTTCACCATGAGTTGACAGATATTGATTGTTAAGTGATGCATTAATAATTTATTAATGACATTAAAATATGTTAATGAATAAAGGGGGAAAGGATTTAGGTTTGATCACTTATTCATTCTCACTTAAAAGTTTGTACAATAATTATTTATTTGAAACTATGCTCAAACCACTCTAAAACTCTTCTTATTTCTAATAAATTTATACTCTTCTTCATCCATATCCACCCCATTTCAATTAATTTAACAATGAATATGACTCATACATCAAGATAGCTAGTCATGACTCTATCTTGCATAGTGACATCTCTAAGAAAACTTGTAAAATGAAAATGACATGATTATTTAAAAATTGATTATTGCCACAATAACTCTTTAATTGTTGGGGTGTTTCCATTACTAAAATAATCCTAGGGCTTCAATGTTATCAACATGCTTGTTTAATCTTTGGAAAAGAATTCATTGAAGCAATTATTGGATAACTTTGACATTTGGAAGGACTTTTTTCATTTTATCAGGAAAGTGTATAAACCTTTCTACCAATTTATTGAATAAGGTGTTCTATTTACCAAATACAAGGGAAAAATTTTATAAGAAAGAGATAACAAGATGTTATAAGGATGATTTTATATCGACCACATGTACACGGGTGATACTAAGTTTATTTCCAAACAAAAGGATGTTTTTGCTTCAGCCATTAAATATAAAAAATTTAGTGTAAATGCAAATTTTGTTCTTTCTACACTAATTTGTTTCGAGAGAAATAATAAATTGTCGTTGTGGGTGGTTGAGTATGTGAATGATATTATGCAAGGAAAATTCTATAATTATGTTTATTTATGTATCATTGAACCATAGAAGAAATTGAGATAGTGCTTACAACTTTTGAAAATATTTTTTGTATATTATTAGTGTTCCACAAAGTGTTATTGAATTTTTACCACATGGGTTTGAAATGGTGAAAAATGATACACCATCAATGTGTAGAGTGGGTTCAATTCAAATTATAAATAAAGGCCTATTTAATTTATTCTATATATAAAAAAACAAATCCACCAGAAATTTGAAAGGAGACTTGAGGGTGCAAGTGAAAATAATAATGCACTAGAGCCTAGTTTAATAAGGAAAAAAATATTGTTACTTGAAAGTTATGATGGTGACAGATGTGATTTTTGATTACATAACTAGTGACAACTACACTTATCTAAGCTCCTAAAGAAGCCACACCACACTTTTTATATCAACACTATTCTTGTGTTGAAGGATTTACTTGATGAGGACATCACCACACAAACCTTGAAAACTATGTCTATAATAATATTGGATTAACAAAAATAAGTGTTATCTCTATTTTTAAAAAAAACCAAGGAGAAAGAGTTCAGAAATGTTGTCATGAACATTGATGTGGGGGAATTGTACAGGGATATGCTTCCCATCATTGAGGAGGAGGAATACCTTGGATTTGATGTTAGTGTTTAGCATGTCCATAGACAAACAAACAAATAATTTAGAGAGACTAAAAATCTAAAGGCCATAGAGAATCTAAATTAAATTTTATAATAGATGTTGTGGATAAGTGATATGATTTTTTTTGGAAAGGGCTGCTAAATTCAAGGGGATGATTGCTTTAGAAATAACAAGATAGTAATGGACTTTCTGGTCTATTGAGATTATGAAGTGTTCATTGTTGTTGTATAAATGTAAGATATGGTAGTATAAGGAAATCAATATCTTAAGTGGGAAACTATTTTAAATAATGGGTAGCCAAATTGACCAATGAAAATATTTAAATTCAACAAGAATTTGATAAGCTCCAAAATACCTTACAAAACACAGTAAGAAATAATGCAAATTTGGATGACAAGTTGAACCAAATGGAGTTAATTGATCAAAGTTGGAAATGAAGATTTGAGGAAGAAATTCAAAACTATTTTGTTGGGTGAATGTGAAGTTCCTTGAGTTGAAAGAGAATCAATAGCTAGCAAGGAGCGAGGAGAAATGAGAGAGAAATGAATTAAGTCATGGATATAAATAATTCGTCATAGAGATAATTAGAGAATTTGAGCCTAATTTTAGATGTTGCTAGGTCTTCAAATGCTAGAAATGTTAAATATCCTATTATGGTTAGTGATGATGATCAGACTACTTTTTCTCTTGTTTGATGAATTTCTTAATTTCCTTGTTAAAAAAAACTTGTGGTTTTTTAATTTTCATTTTTTATTTCTTTTTTTGTGTTAAGTTTATGACACTTAATTAATACTTATGAAAGGTTTTTTAGCATGTTTTTGGCCAAAGATATGCTCATTGAAACACCCCTTTTAATGATGTTGGTTCCATATTAATTCATTGTGGATTGGGGGTTGTTAGTTGTGAGTTATAGTTGATTGATTATTTGTGAGTTTATTTTTAATTTTCATAGTTTATACTTATAATGTGGTAATGAAAGGGTGCTTCCAAAAAGACTCAACATTTAAGCACTTTTAGAGGAAATACCTACGATATTATCTCTCTTTTTATATTTTGATACTTAAAATTAAAATTGCTTAAAAGATATTTAGATTTAATCTATAATCTTAAAAACAATCTTATGATGTTATTTATTATTTATTTATATTTTAATACAAATTAAATATATAATTTATAAATTTTAACCTATTTTTATTTTTATATAATTTTTATTCTCATATTAATATTAATTTGTAATTTAAGAAAGAAAAATATTTATGCTAATTTAATCTCAGCATGCAGTTTACTTCTATATTCATCATCACCTTTACTAATTTTTAATATTTAATTTATGTATGATTTTTCATTTTAATATAAAACTTAATGAGAATATAACTTAATTTTTAAGTAAAACGATTTTAAGTAATCTTTTAACTTTTTGGTAAATTTTCCTTCAACATTAATATTTAAATTGTGATGAATTTAATTATTACAGAGAGAATGTTTTAAATGATTGTTGAGTTATATCATATTTTAGTGAGTATTTAATTTAATTAATATTATAAAACATAATATATAGTGATAGTTTTGTTGGTACATATTAATTTTTTTCCTCTTCTAAAATAGATATATATTAAAATAAAATATATTTTTTAAATAGATTATTAAATATTTGATACTTTTACAGTTTATATAGTTATTATAATTTTTTGGAAAATATTATGTTATCTTTTTTGATGTTCAACATTTCAAATCATTTTCTATAATCTTTTATCAAGAAAAAAAAATCTATGGAACAACAGGGCAAACACCCATTAAAAATTAAAGGAAAATAACTGTTACAAAGAAATTCTAATAAGAAAAATAAAAAATTCTAAAAAAAAGAAATGGTCATTAAAGAAATTTATCAAAAGAAGAAGAAAAGTTAGCCATTGAAATTTTAGTTTCCAAAAAACCAAAAAAAAAAGTCATAATGAAACCCAGTAAAGAAAAAAAGAAATTATAATTTCTTTAACGATTATTTATTTCTTTTTAGAATTTCTTTGTAACGTTATTTTTCATTAGCTTTTAAGGGGTGTTTGGCCTACGATTCCACTAATCTTTTCCAAATGAAGGATCATAGAAAATGATATAAAACATTGAGTATCAAAAACTGTAACACATTTTTTTCCCAAAAAAACTATAATGAATAGAGAGTATTCATTTAAACTTTTATATATATATATATATATATATATATATATATATATATATATATATAAAGTACACGAAATTACAAAAAGATGTATAAAATTACATGACATTACAACCACATTTGGTACTAAAATACTAAAAAAATTTATAAAAAATGTAGAAAGATATATTAAAAAAAATTATATTATGTGGTGATAGAAAAAAGTATAGGGGTAGGGGTTAATTTTTACAATCAATTCTTAAAAAAAGTATAGAGTTAGAGGTAGGGGTAGAGGTAGAGGTAGGGATAAGCGTAGAGGTAGGGGTAGGGGCAAGGGCAAGGGAAGGGACAATGGTTAATTTTGACATTCGATTTGAAAAAAAGTATAGGGATAGAGGTAAGGGTAAAAGCAGGGGCATGAGTAAGAATAGGATAGTGGTTAAATTTGAAGTCGACTATTTTTTTATAAAATAAATTATTAATAATTATTTATTTAATATTACTTTTCGAATATTAATATAATTTATAATTAAAAAAATAAAACATTAATATGTGTGTGTGTGAGAATGATAATTCTTAAAAGTTTTTGATGATCTATTCATAATTTCATTTTACATATGATAGTCTACCAAAAAATTAATTATATATTATAAATAAAAAATATAAATACACTCATACAACTATCAAATTTAAACCATGTTCAAAAAATCCTTATCATAATATTAAAAAAAAATGATTATATTTTACAAGAAAAAAATATAAAAACATTCATATAACCATCAAATTTAAAACATGTTGAGGAGATGTTTATCAAAATATTTTCTTAGGATTAAGATATATTTTTAACTTATTATGAGAAAGGTTTTTAATTTAAAAAATAAATTTATAATAATAATGTGGGCGGTGATAGTGTTAAAATAACTCATTTTATATTTGATCTTAATATTACATGAATGTGTTTCTTTTTTATTCAATTAAAGGTATTGATAAAATTCATTGAAAATAGGTTATTCAAAATTATTATCTCTTAACATTTCTTAAATAAATATATTTAAAATAAATCTATTTATAATTTTATTGGCATATTTTTGTTATGGGTGCAATTAAAATTATATTGAAATTCAATTTTTTGTTTCCCTAGAAAAAAATATGTAACTTTATATTAATAAAAATAGAAATTACATTTTATAGATGGAACAACATTTCAAAAGAAAAAAAAGACAAGAAAAGGATGTAAATATCCTATATTAATAAAAACAGAAATTACATTTTATAGATGTGACAACATTTCAAAGGAAAAAAGACAAAAAAATAATGTAAACATCCCAAACAAGGGAGTACGTAAAACCCCGCTTCTACAAAGCCCAACTTAAGAGGAAGTGTTAGCGCTGAACGAAGTGGAGACAACAAAAAAAGTAAGCAACAAAACAAGTAGGTGCACTAATTAGTGGGAAATATATCCCATTTAATCATCAATCCTATCATTTTTACCTTTCTTTTTTTTGGCTTCCTGCCATGGTCCTGGTGAGGGGTCCACCGTGACGATCTGTAAGTCATAAGTGTCATAAACTAAAAGTGTGTTTGTATTCAATGGTTACAAATTCAAGTGAATAACCAACTCTTTATCTGAGTTTGAATTTTCTGATTCATGACCTCTCTTCACACCCTCTGATAGATTCCTTGAAATAGTATTATGATCATCGCCTCTATCCTTCAAAACTTGGATGAATACTTCAACAGGGGTATATGTTACTTCATCTTTAGTCTTATTAGGTACAAATGAATGCTGGTTACCCTTTCGTTGATCATCACCTACATCCACTACCTCTTGCTTTGGAGGGCTCTGGCTTTTAGAAGTTGCTTTCGATCCTATTTTATGTGGGGGAGCTTGGACTTGGGTACAAGTAGCTTGTAGGTGAGCCGGTAATCTACAAATACAAAATCTAAATGCAGTGTTCTCGTAATCTAGACCTGAATGTATTGTGTTTGTCCATGAATGAGAACGATTTTAGCCGATAGGCCTTTGCTATGATCAATCTCCACACAAATATGAGTAAATGTGCATAGTCCCGTTGTATTTCTCACATCATTGTCTTTGATGAATGTGCCCAATGAATTACCTATTTCATGGACAGCATACCAAAAAAGTAATTGCAGATTTGGAAGGTGCACTCATATTGGCATCTTGGTGATGAGAGTGTATTTGGGTCAAAATTTGGAAACCAAGGAGTAATGAACAGCCCCACATTTCCCCAAAACTAGGGTCCTTGCGCAAAGATTCTGTGATAGATTTCCTGCTCATTGAAAAGAACAATGAAAACCCTTTTGAGCAGAGGGATATCTCACAATCATTTGTCCATGTCGTGTGAATCCAGTGATATAACGCTGAGGTTGTAGGCCAAAGCCCATTAAATTTGCAAATCACTGCTTCAGTTTTTAATTGATTCCGGTACAGAGTCACTTCTTCCGTAATGATCTTCACAATAGGCACCTCAAAGATTCTGTGATAGATTTCCTGCTCATTGAAAAGAACAATGAAAACCCTTTTGAGCAGAGGGATATCTCACAATCATTTGTCCATGTCGTGTGAATCCAGTGATATAACGCTGAGGTTGCAGGCCAAAGCCCATTAAATTTGCAAATCACTGCTTCAGTTTTTAATTGATTCCAGTACAGAGTCACTTCTTCCGTAATGATCTTCACAATAGGCACCTCATCCGCTTGTTCTACAATATATGCACTCGGAATAGGTAGTGTCTTCAATGGACAGGATTTGGAGGCTGAATTTTTCACATCTTCTTTAAATGACACGGATTTGGAGGATGATGACTGTCCAGTCCCTGCAGCTCCTCCACGCATCCTTGACACCAGGAACAGAGTAGAGTCCTTGCCTAATTGATATCTTGACAGATGGGCGTGACCCTGCAGTTGTTTACCCTCATGAGTTAGACGCTGAAAATCCACAGGAATCCCAATAGAAATCTCAAGTTTCCCCTTGAGATCACCAACGTAATCTGTCGATAGAGCCCAAAGACAGATGGTTTTCCCAGAGAGGGAGCGAACCATTAGCTGCTGCCCGTCTTCTCATCTTCTGTTCTCTTGCCTACAATATTAGCAAGTGAATGGTGTTCCAACATTTTGTCATACACTTTCCGTGCATCCTCCCCCTTCCTTAATATCACATTCATTTCCACAGTTACCATCCCGGGAAGACTGGCTTTGACAAAAGTAGTATACAAAAACAGGCCCACGACATTAATCTCCATGCTAACACAATGAGTATAGTCGCTCCCACTGAACACACCACTGCCTTGAACCCAAATATACTTCTTCCCACTATGACAGTATCGCCGTCGGATGTATTCTTTTTTCTGGAGTTTCTATGCGCTGCGTGAGCCGAGCTGGATGGAATGGCTGTAGTGTAAACAGTTCATGTTATCTTCATTTATTCTCGACAATAGAAAATGATCAATCAAAAATATAGACTCAGTATAAGTTGTATAGTTAAAGGCATGTAAATCCACTAATTATTTTAAATTTGTATTTAATATATGATATGAACCATCCGATAAATGATACCACTAAACTATCCAATTATTACTTCTCACCATCATCACTTAACGTAGCTTAAAATCTTTAATCATTTACACATTCAATCAATCAAAACAAAACAAAACAAAATTACTTGTCTAACATATATATAATTCGTGTTTCACTAGTCAGTCAATAAATGTGATGAATTCATCTCAAAATGAATGAGAGAGAGGAGAATGATTTCAACAGCGATCATAACTGGATAACTATTCACATAATGTTTTACCTCAAATCAGTGATATTTATAGTAGTGATTAAAACTACATATTAGATATGGAATTTTATCTTAATTAAATTAATATTCATGCTCTTTTCATCCACCTTTGATAATAGAAAATGACCAATAAAAAATCTCAGACTCCATATAAGTTGTATACTTCCATGATAAATTCACTTTAAAATCTTTCACCACTTATATGTTCAATCCAAAAAAAAAAAAAAAAAAAAACAAAAACAAAAACAATGATAATAACATGTCTAACATATATATAATTCATGTCTTACTTGTCAGTCAATAAACGTAATGAATTAGTCTCTGAATAAATATGAGAGAGGAGAATGGTTTCAACAGCCATCATAACTGAAGAACAATTCACATAATGGTTGATTTCAACAGTCAACAATGCCTCATGTTGTTTACCATTGAATTATGGTATCAATAAGATATGAATTATGGGAAACGATTACATCTTATTATTTACATAATGGTTAATTTCAAGACTAGTCAACAATGCATCGTGCTGTTTACCATTGAATTATCATACCCGTAAGATACAAATTATGAAATATGATTACACCTTTATTATTTGCATAATGATAGATTTCTATTAGTCAACTATATATTGTGATGTTTATCTTTGAATTATCATACCCATAAAATACAAATTATGAGATATGATTACTCCTTTATTATTCGCATAATGATAGATTTCTAACAGTCAACTATGCCTCGTGGTGTTTACCATTGAATACAATGAAACCGCTACGACTTATGGGAGATGATTACGTGATTATGTTAACAGCTACATATATATTTATTATTTATCATAAAAAATATTATAGATGTTAATCATATTATTAATAATAAATACCTACCCAGTAATTCGTTTTTAATATTTTACGTTGCAATATTTAAAATTTGTATTACATTTTAATTTTTATATAATAAGTTTAGGGTCAACTTTAAGTCATTTTGAGGATACCTGTATGTCACCAAATTCATACCATATTTATAATTCTTGTTTGTTAAATATTATTAAATTAAAATTTTAATTATTTTGTTTATTAAATAGTTTTAAATATAAATTTTAATATTTTTATTTTTTAATTTTTTTAAATTATTCAATATATTTTATAATATTATAATTTATATTATATGATATTTTAGTTATAATATATATGAAAATTATAATTTTAAATTATTTATATTAATCAATTCAAAATTTGTTAATAAGTGATTGTAAAGTAATTTAAAATTGATATTTTTTGAATAATAATATAATATTAATATATATACAAAAAATAAAAAACAGTTATAGATTTTTTGAAAAACCTTTTAGGTGTATCAATATTTAAGTATTTATCTTAGATTTTTTACATACTCCATTAATTAATGATTCCATAACATTCTCCATAAAAATATCATTATGAGGTGATATATCTTTGATAAATATTTATTAATAAAAAATATTGATTTTATTAATAAGGTGAAAGTAAATGTATTAGAATTATTTATTCAAATATAAAAGAGGAAAAAAATCATAAGTAATGTATTCTATGACAAAATATGTGAGATAAATATTTTCGTTACAACATACTGAAGAATATTATACACCATATAAAATTATATGTTTGGAAGTACTATTGTCTCAATATATTACAAATATCAACCCTAAAAGTTACAAAATAACCAAAAAATAATAGACCTTAACCCACAATCCACAACCACCAACTCACAATAAACCAATATAAAACTAACATCATCACAAAAAACATTTTCGCAAACATATTTTAAACCAAAATCATGCTAATAACCTTTTAATTGTCATAAACTTAATGAAATAAAAAAAAGTAATACATTATTTTAGAAAATGAAAATTAATAAAATCATCAAATAAGAGTGAAAGTAGCATGTTTATTATCATTGACCATCATAGGTTGTTCAATATTATCAACGTTTGAATGCCTAACATCCTTTTTAGCTTACCTTCAATTACTCTACTTGATTTCCTATGACAAATTATTTATATCCACGTCTTAATCCATTTCACTCTCCTTCCTCCTTGCTATCTAGTAATCCTCCTTCAACTTAAACAATTTCACAATTTCATCTACAAAAAAATTTGCTCCTTGTTAATAAGTGTTTATTTTTAAACAATTATTTAAATCAAATATATTAATTTAAATAATCATTTCAATAATTATAATATGATAATTTTGAATAATAATAAAATTATTAATCAATGTAATATGTGAAAAATTTAACATAAATTTTTAAAATTAAATTTTCTTATTTTTTAAAAATATATTTTAAAAAATTTATATTAATAAAATATATATACTGTTAATAAATAAAATGATAGGATCATAGATGAATCGTCACCTATGAAAATTTATTTTAATAATATTAATTTATATATATATATATATATATATATATATATATATATATATATATATATATATATATATATATATATATAAAAATGATAGGATTATAAATGGATCGTCACCTATGATAAAACTTAGATTTATTATATTGGTTGGATAAGAGTTTCGTATAAAACTATATATAATGTTTTTGAACTAACATTTTTTGAATCATCATTAAACATTTTTCATAAAAATTATAAAATAAAACAATAGATTGAGATTCACGGTTCAGAAAAGAAAATAAGTTGTACGTAACTACAAAATTTAGAGACCACTGCGAACCAAAATAAAATACAATTGGAGAGTCGAAGAAACTTATCTCTTCTGTCATTAATATTTTCCATTGCAGATGGTTGTGACTTCTATTGATGTGTTACTTTCAGAAAGTGCAGAACCCAACTCAGGGTAGCCTGCAGACAAACGCTCCTTTTATCTAACCACAACTCTTCAACCTTGCACAGACCATCATAAAAACGCCTTCCCAACTAGAATCACATTGTCTTTCATGGTCCGAATCACCCATAAAATCTTAATATCATAATTACCTCTCTCAAACTTTTGATCATTAGTTTACTCCTAATTAAAAATTGTTAATTTATAAATAATATTAATTGGCTCTTTTATATATATATATATATATATATATATATATATATATATATATATATATATAATTGTAAAAATTAATTGTGGATAAAAATTAATTGCACTGTCACCACATCAAAACTTTTCCACCCTGCTTCCACCCTACTCACATTGTAAGTTAGGACTTAATATAATTAAAAAATCCAAATAAATCCCAATAAAATTTAATAACAATTTATCTTATTGATATAATCAAAATTTATTTGTAATTCCTATATTTTTGGCCATTCGGGCTCTTAAAACAAACTGCAAACTGCCTCCAGAATTAATTGCTGTGGAGAACATCATTCATGAAGCACATTTGCTAGATTTACGGGGTGGTTAAATTTCCAAATAATGGTGGTGAAACCTAAACATAATCTGTCATATGCTAAAGCATTTAGGCTGCCTTGACATCCTTGGTTGATCTGTTATACTTCATGTGGCTCTTCACGAGCTGGCCGGCAGCAAGAGCAGACATGAGAGACAGCTCTCCGGCCAAAACTGCACCTGCCATAATTCTGGCCAAATTCTGAGCATTGGCACCAGGACATTTAGCATTTGCTCCTCTTACTCCAAGCATGTTCAAGCACGCTGCCTGTGAAGCCAATTGGATCCGTCCTCCCACTGTTCCCACTTCTATGCACGGCATGGTAACTGAGATGTGCAGATCTTTGCCCCCATTCGCAGGCTCCATCATCGTGATACAGTGGGAGCTCTCCACATTTTGGGCTGGATCTTGGCCTGTTGCAATGAACACAGCAGACACAATATTGGCAGCATGGGCATTGAATCCTCCCACGGCACCTGCCATTGCAGATCCCGTCAAGTTCTTCAACATGTTCAGCTCCAACAACGCTGGAACTGTCGTCTTCAACACCTTGTTCACAACTGCCTCTGTTATAACGGCCTCACAAACTATTGATTTCCCCCGCCCTTCAATCCAGTTCACTGCTGTGGGCTTCTTGTCTGCACAGAAATTGCCTAAAAACAGAAAACCACAAAATAATTAGACCACCCATAATTGCATAGAATAAAAACCGAAAAAAGTGACGAAAATTCGCAGAGGGCTTGAATTACCAGAAACACTGATAACATCCATGTCAGAGAACACCATCTGAAGATGATCTAAGACATTCTGTACACCCTTGGAGACCATATTCATCCCCATTGCATCTCCCGTGAAGCAGGCGAATCTCATGTACAAATTCCTGCCTGCAATTGCACATTTTATGCCCTGTAGTGTAGCAAATCTGCTTGTACTGTTGAAGTAATAGGCACCAAAATTATTATCAGCGATCTTGAAAGTATAGTTTAACTAAAACTACCCAATAAACATAAAGATCATGCAAAAGAGGGGCTGGAAAAGAAAAAAAATTGCCTGTTAAAAATGTCAGATAAGTTCTCTGAGTTTGTGGGATCCTCAATATAGGATTTGAGATCTGCAGCCCTCTTGGCACTCTAAAACCTGACCACGGGAGCCCTCGTCATGCCATCTCTGATAAGAACGCTTGTAGCACCACCACACATAAGGATGGCCGTGCAACCTCTGTTGGTGCTGGCCACCAGGCACCCTTCTGTGGTTGCCATGGGCACCATGTACTCAAACCCATTGACCAGAAGTGGCCCTGCAACTCCCACAGGGATTTGTACATATCCCACAGGCATCTCACAACACTGCCCAAGAATGGACTGATAGTCATATCCCTCCAAGGGCAGACCATCAAGAGATCTCCCAGTAATGAGCTCCAAGGCCCTCCTCCTCACAGAAGCAGCTCTCTTGCAGTCCCCAAGTGAGGATTCAAGAGAATAAGAAGCTACTGTGCCATTGCAGACAGCAGCTACTATGTCTCCATCTTCATTGTCAACAAGGGCAATCTCCTTGAGATGGACCTCAGGTTTCTTAACAACAATTTCTTCTTTGGGTGGTACCCCACATGTTGTTGGAGGGGTGTTCAAATCCTCAACAAAATCATCCCAGGGGTCATCATTGCTCTTACTGATGAATTTCTGGACATAATCAATGCCAAAGAATCCCAACAAGTATATGAAGGAAGCGAGCTGGGCCACAATGGCCACAAGCTCCCAAAAGCTCACCACATGGAGTGGTGTTGATGTTCTGATTTTCTCCCTCCATCTCCTCATCAGGAAGTATGATGAAGTGAAGAATAGCACAAAGAAGACCTTATTGGTGAGTCCCAAAGGGAGAAGCAGGGCATCAGATGCCAGCACCTTTGAATTCTCATTTTTCATCTTTCCACCATCGTCCATTTTCTTCATCGTCTTGGATTCACTGCAACAATAAAATTCGCCACCATTTTTCACACCCATCTTAAGATTTTTTTAGCCGAATGAGAAATGGGTGTTAATTTGCTTCACCTTAGGCTTTGGAAGACTCCAATGCAATGAAGACCTTGGTGTTTCCTGTATTTATGGACAAGGAGCAGGAGAAAATGATAACTCATTTCCAAATATTCTGTTGACCATGAAAATAAATAAATATTCTGTTCGCGTACCAATTAAGACCGGGGTTTTTTTTAACGAACGAAGACCAGGGGATTTTTTAAGGAGCGAGAATTTTTATTAGGAATGTTTAATAGCAGGTAAATATTTTTATTTTAAAAATTAAGAAATGTGTGTATAGTAAATGAGTTTTTAAGAAAAATGTATATATATATATATATATATATATATATATATATATATAATTATAATTATTATTATTATTATTATTATTATTATTATTATTATTATTATTAAATTTAAAAAATATAAAAATTGTTAAAAAATAATAAATTGGTGAAAAATAGTTCTTAAAAAATAATTTGTGGATGTTATATATATCTGTATAGATTATTAGTATTGAGACATTTACAAAAGATAGCAAAGTATTTATTAAGTGTTAATTCTAAAGTATTTATTAGGTGTTAATCACATGTTTTTAGTGTCTATGTCTACTTGTCTATTATTAATTAAGTGTTATTGGTGTGTTTGTCAACTTTAGATGTGTGCCCTCTTTCTTCTCATCCCTTAAATTTATCTCTTTCTCTCTATATCTCTTGGGCTCTGTTCAAGGAATGTTGATATTCCTTAAACTTGAACTAGAATCACTAACATTCCTTACAACTATCAAAAGCACTGATGCTCCTTACAATTATTAGTAGTGTGGGTGCTCGTTTCACATGATGTAAGCATTGACTCTTTTGGACACTTTATTTTTAATCTTCCTTAAGTCACGATGTACTTGTCTCTTTCATCCTTTTTTTTTGCTTACAACCATTTGATATCAATTTGTGCACCAATAGAGTCCTAATGTCAATTTAATTATCTATAAATACACCAAAAGTATAGTTAATTTGACATCAAAAATTCACATGAATAAGCACACTAAGCATTCATAGATAAATCATAGCGAACGTGAGATATTGAGCAATAATTAAAGCATTTATCATTGTTTCAAGATAACATTTTCTTGTTAAGAATTTTTAGCAAAAGAACTAGGGTTTCATCTGTGTCATGCAATTTCTATTTTTGAAGTTATTTCCTTTATGTAATTTTTTTCAAGATTTCTATATCATACTTCCCAACCTTTTGCATCTTGACAAAAAATAAGATAGGTATATTAGTCATCAATTCTAACACATTCTCCTATAATTGTGCTTCTTTAGATATCACAAATAAATTAGAGCTATTATAAGGGAAAAATCAAATTTTATTTTCAGAGGTACATCGGATGCAACGTAAGATATGAAGGTATAAAAATGAAGGGCAGGAGCAGGGGCACAAAACCCGTAAGTCATATTTCCAAATTCTACCACTTGACCTGAAATGTTAGTCCTCCCTGAATGAGAAGTGGAGGCAATCTAAAAACCAAACGTAATGGTGCTCCTAAAAATTTAAGAGGTAGCATTCTTGGAACCCATAGTGGCAATGCTCCTAACATGTGTTCGTGATCAATTTCAATTTTTTGAGTGATCTTTACAATATGATCGATAACATATTTTCAGATCTAAATTCAAATGATTATCTTGATATTAGATTTATTCAAGATAAACATCAAATTTCTATGTGTGTTCCCACCTAATTGCCTTGAAAATATTAATTACTTATTTTTGTATAAATATTACATTTACATGTTTATTACAATATTTTATTGAGTATACTTCATTTATTTGTATATTACATTTATCTATATTCCATATATTTCTATTTTATTTATTATAGGGACATGGACATGGTATAGCTATTCAACTTACTATTAATAAAGAAGGTTATCTAGAAGATAATTTTGTTGAAGACTCTACAAAAGGTGGATTAGTATAATTTGATTTTTGGATTTCTCAACATTTTATATTTATATTAATTTTTTTTTATTATTTGTCTTATATTTTTTCTGATATTATATTCAACGTTTGACATCAATGAAATATATAATTTCTTACCATCTTCGTGCATCTATATTTGACCATCGATTGATATTATACTAATGACATCAAAAATATATGTAATCCTATACTACCTCAATGTATTCATCATCGACTACCAATGTTCAGCGTTAAAATATAAATTAAAATGTTTGAAGTTGTTTGCTACCATAAATTATCAAATATTAGTTAGACAGTATATTATTAATTCATTAATAAATATAAATAAATTAAAAAAATATATTTAAGATTAATCATTTATATATTCTCATTTACAAGTTTATACCATGCTTATTTGTTTGAAACCATGCTTAAACCACTATGAAACTCTTCTTATTTATTTTTTTAAAAAAATCACTCCTCTTCGTACATTTCCACCCCATTTCAATTAAATTAACAATGAATATGATTCATACATCAAGATAGCTGGTCACGGGTGTCACAACAACTCTTTAATTGTTGGGGTTGTTTCCATTACTAAAACAAGCCCAGGTCTTCAAGCTTATCAACATGCTTGTTTAATCTTTGGAAAATAATTTGTTGAAGGAACTCTTGGATAACTGCATTTGGAAGGATTTTTTCATTTTATATTGGAAGTGCATGAACCTTTCTATTAATCTATTGAATATCGTGTTTTAGCCATTAAATATAAGGGAAATATTTTTCTAAGAAAGAGATAACAAGATGTTATAAGGAGGATATATATATGTGTGTGAGATGTTAAATTTATTTTTAAAGAAAAAGGTGTTTTTGTTTTAGTTATTAAATATGAGGATTTTAGGGTAAGTGTCAAGTTTGTTCTTTCTACATTAATTTGTTTAAAGAGAAATTATGAATTGTCATTGTGGGTGGTTGAGTATGTGAATAGTATTTTTTAGAAAAAAAATTATAATTATGTTTTTTTACGTATTATTGAACTAGGGAAGAAATTGAGATAATGCATATAACTTCTGCAAATATTGTTTGTATATCATTCTTTTTTTACAAAATGTTATTGAATTTTTACCACTTGAATTTGAAATGGTAAGAAATGATACACCATCAATGTGTAGAGTGATTCCACTTCAATTTAATAATGAAGGTTCATTTAATTATACTATATAAAATTAAAAAACAAATCCACCAAACTTTTGAAAGGGACACTTGAGGGTGTAAGTGAAAATAATGATGCACTAGAACCTAGTTTGATAAAGAAAAATATATTATTACTTGCAAATTATGATGATGACATAAGTGATGTCGATTACATAAGTAACGACAACCATAACTTATTTAAACCTTTGAATAAGCCACACCACACTTTTATTATCAACACTATTCTTGTATTGAAGGATGCCCTCGATAAGAACATCAATTTAGCCTATAATTTTAGAGACAATCTTATAATATTATTTATTAGTTATTTATATTTTACTACAAATTGATTATTTTTTTTTCACGACTTTTAAATTATTTATATTGTTATATAATTTATTTTCTTATAAATATTAATTTGTAGTTTAAATAGAAGAAGAGTTATGCTTACATTATACTGGTTTAAACTCAGCTTATAATTAGTTTCATCATTGTCTATTCTTCTTTTCTAAAAAATTTCATATTCATCATCACTTTTATTAATTTTTTATATTTAATTTATATATATATTTTTATTTTAATATTAAAATTAATAAAAGAAATTGAGTTAATTTTTAAGTTAAAAAATTTATTTAATTTTTAAGTTTAAAAAATAATTTAATTTTTAAATTAAAAATTTTCAAGTAATCTTTTAAATTTTTAATAGTTTTTTTTTTTTAACATTTATATTCAAAATGTGATAAATTTAAATGATTGAAGAGTGTTATCATGTTTTAGCGAGTATTCAATATATTGCAAAATATAATATATAGTGATAGTTTGGTTGTTACATGTAATTTTTTTCCCCTCTTAAAATAGATATGTATATTAAACTAAATTATTTAGGCTATATGAAAGTACATGACATTGCAACATGTGTTGGTGTTAAATATTTAATTTAAAAAAATAAAATAAGTAAAAAAATGTGTTAAGAAATTATATATTATTCAGTTGTAAAAGAAAAGGGGTAAGTGTATGGGTGGGGGTTAAATTCAATAATTGATTTTTGACAAAGTATAGAGGTAAAGGTAAAAGTAGAGGTAAGGGTAAGACTAGGTGCAAAGACATGGGTTAAATTTGATAGCCAATTCAAATAGAGGTAGATGTAAAGGTAGAAGTAAGGGTAAAAGTAAAAATAAAGATTAAATTTGATGATCGATTTTATTTTTTATAAAAAATTATTAATAATTATTTATTCAATAAATATCTTTTAAATACTAATACTATTTATAGTAGAAAATAAAGTTATATATATATATATAAAACTAAAACTAACTAACTATTCATAATTTCATATTATATATGATAGTTTACTTAAAAATCAATTATATTTTATTAAAAAAAACATAAATACATTCATATATTCATCAAATTTAAATCATGTTTAAAAAATCCTATTAAAATGAAGAAAATAAAAAATTATATTTTATAAAAAGAAAAACATAAATACACTCATATAACCATCAACTTTAACCCATGTTTAATGGATCCTTATCAAAGTGTTTTGTGTAGATTGGTATATATTTTTAACTTGTTATGAGAAAGGGTTTTGAATTAAAAAAATCAAACTTATAATAATAATGTGGGCGGTCCTTAAAAAAAAATATTAATAATGATGTGGGCGGTGGTAAAATGTGTAAAAAATTAAAATTTAAAATTTGACCCTTCAGTCAAATATCATATGAATGTGTTAATGTTTTATTTAAAAAAAGTTATTGATAAAATTTGTAATATTTTAAATATATGGTAGAGTGGGGAGTTTTTATTTCTCATAATATGTAACGAATTTAAAAAAAGGCATTCAAAATTGTTATATCTTAATAATTTTTAAATAAATATATTTAAGATAAGTGTACTAATAGTTTTATCATTTTATCAGTATATTTTTGGTAAGGGTATAATTGAATTTATATTATGGTTCAATTTTAATCATATTTGGTTTAAGAATTATGAAAATTATTATATCTGTATAAATATTCTTTGTGTGTCAATTCATAATATTATACATATATGATAATTCAATACAATTTATTATGTCAAAGATGTTTTATTATTGCACCATAAGTAGATATGCCTAACTGATTCATTTCCAAATATTCCACAGCCACATAGTAATCTATGTAGATAGGCAGATAGACGACATAAACATAGTTAAGCCATCTCAATGTTTACTTCACACATAATGAACTTAACTATGTCAAATTCATTGTCATCATGGAGATTCAGTGTCAAACTTACTTGCCACATAATGTTCTTAGCTACATAATATCAAGTCATTGCCATCATCATCATCGTCGTCGTCATCATCATCATCATCAGTGTTAAAAGGGGCCATAACACACATATAAATAAGAATGAAACAATAGGTTGGCTTTAAAAAACCACAAACCCTTTCTAAACAAGGGAACACCCTACAGAAAAGGGGTGGCCCATAAAACTAGGGAATAAAACCTGTAAATATCAACATGTACTAGCTAAAGGAAAAACAAAAATGTAATACCCTAAAAGGACCCAAAAAATTGGATAGAAAGGCACAATAAAAAATCAACCCTATAGACAAGGCAACATCCACCTTAGCATCTACTTCATCCTGCAACTGATCTGACATCGATACTTGGCCATGTATAACATCTAAAATAGGTGTAGAGGATCTCTTAGGAGTAAGTTTGAAATCCATGCACTCACAAGTACTTGAAGGCTTGTTATCTTCCCAAATCCATTTGGCCAAAGTGAAAACACCTCCTAAACCCACATCATCTACCATGGACTATAGATGATGTTGCATATGAGAGGAAATCCCATATTGAGTGACTCCCCTATCGATGTGCCTACTAGTCTCACTCTGCATATCTACCTTTACCCATTTATCCTTGAAAAAATTCACCAAAAAGTGAGCATCCATTACCATTTTATTTGACTTGAATTTCCCCAAGAACTGATCCAGAGATAGCAAAAGAGCTAGGAAATTATTCACGATAGCAACTTGTTCCACTACACCCATCTACCATTCCATCACATTAGTCAACACATCATGCAAAGACATGAACCTAGATTCCAGTTCTTTGAAAACAAAGAGGAGAGTAACCCCTAAGCACTGGGAGCTAGATAAGGGGAGAAAAAAACCATCTTACGCTACCATTATGTCAAGTTAAGCATACAATCCTCCTCTTAGACTTGGTCAGATAACATTCTCCACCACCTTATGCATAACATTTCCATCTTTGACTATACACAATAAGTTGCTCATAGAAATAGAGGCCACATCTACATTTGTTTTATTTATCCAAATAAAATGCATGCATTCAAGACCTAAGATTACTTTCACTGCATCCAACACCTCCATAGTAGGCATCTAGAAATTTAGGTGAAGTTGATGATCAGTAACACTATCCATAGTTGTGAGTAGGAGTGCCATAGTCACTCACAAGAAAATTCATAAATTACCAAACAAATGAAAAAAATTGAAATTATAAATTTTCCCCCACACAATACCTTTCACATACTAGACTACCCACAATGATAATTCATAATCTCTCTAAACATACTAGCATCTTGAAAGAATAAACCTAGAATCTACCCTAAAATCCTCTTTTTAATGGCTGAAATAAAAATAAAATTTTATTTGAAAATAAACTTTTATTTGAAAATAAACTTAACATCACCCATACATATGGTCAATATAAAATCCTGATTATAGTGTCAGTGTATATTTCTTGGAAAACATTTCCCTTGTATTTGGTAAATAAAACACCTTATTCAATAAATTATCAAAAGGGTTCATACACTTGATAAAATGAAAAAATTATTCCAAATGTAAAATTTATCCACCAATTTCTTCAATAAATTATTTTCCAAAGATTAAATATGCATGTTGATAAGCTTGAAGACCCACATTGTTTTAGTAATGGAAACACCCTAGCATTTAGAGAGTTATTTTTCTAATGATTAATTTTGAAGTAGTCACACTATCCATTTTATAGGTTTTCTTAGAGGTGTCATCATGTAAGATGCACCTATGACCAGTTATCTTGATGTATGAGTCATATTCATTTTTAATTTAATTTAAATGGGGTAGAAATGGGCTAAGAATAATAGTTTTTTTTAAGAAATAAGAAGAGTTTCAAAGTGGTATAAGCATAATTTAAAACAAATACATACCATATAAGCTTATAAATGAGAATGAATGAGTGATCAACCAAAAATCCTTTCCCCCTCTATTCATTGATATATTTTGATGTCATTAATGAATCATTAATGCATCAACTAACAAACAATATCTTTTAGCTCGTGGTGGCAAAAAAATTCAAATACCCTAATTTAAATCTAAATTGTCAGCACTTGTAGTCAAAAATGGATGCATGGAGGTATCATCAGATTACATATATTTCTAATGTTGATCATTGAATATTAATTGGTGGTCAAATATGGATGCATGGATGTGGCAAGAAATCACATATATTGTCAATGCAAAATGTCAAATATAATATTTAAATAAATGCAAGATAAATCATTAGAAGAATTATTTGCAAATATATGATGTTATGGAATCCAAGAACCAAACCATACTAAACCACATTTTGAAGTGTAAACTCTTCAACAAGACTATCTACTAAATGACCTTCCTTATTGATATTAGATTGAATAGTTGTATCATGTCCATGTTCCTCTGATAAATGAAAAGGAAATATATTTAGTATACAATTATATGAATTAAAT
>JARHVA010002179.1:1827500-1995000 GCA_037957365.1 Torreya grandis | reverse complement strand
AAATCAAATATGCAACATTAGATTCTCATATATAGAGATCAATTACAAATGTACGAAAATAGAAAATAGTCAAAATCCATTATGAATGTATTTACCCATGTTACATAATTCTTTTTTAAGACATCACATGGTATCTATAGGTATGAAATAAGTGAAATAGAATGCCTTAATCGTCCTTACTATTTTTTTCAGGATTTTTATAACTTTTTTAAAAATTATTCCAACTTCACTCACTAAAACTAACTTGCATAATTTACCTAGTAAAAACCCTCAATAGAAGTTGAGACCTAAGTAAATTACATGAAAATAAGCTTTCAAATTTTGTTGCAAGAGAAGATTTCAATATAAATTTTATAGGCTTGGGAATGGAATAAAATTCCATCCCTAGGTCCATAACCATGATATTACAATTTTAAAAAGAAAATCTACCCATAAAATGCATTTGGATCAAAATAATAATTCTATACTAGGATATATTTTTTTATTCACAATCAAATGCAATTTATCACAAAACCTATTTCTTTTCTAGCTATAAAATTTGATATTGCTTGCCTAGTCAAGTATGCCAATGTTTGGTTATATGTTTTGTTAGATCTTCCTCTTTATTTCCAAAATCTTTCTTATATTCTCCTTCTACCATCATGCTAATGATGATGAAGATGCCTTTTACTCTCCTCATATTCTTACTTATTATCTTTCACCATTTGTGCATCTTATGCTTGACTTCCAAAAAGCCACTGCTATTTCATCTGTTAAACACCATGAAACATTTCTAAATTAATTTAACACTCCTCTATTCATGTTCAACTTGTATTCCATCTTTCTACATGTGAGCTTGGTAGGTGAGCTAATTCCAACCTTCCTTGACAAGGTCAACCCTAATATCATAAAGATAACAAAACCCTAATTCTATTCCAATTTTTATTTCTTGATATTTGAAAATGGATCAAAATGATGAAATTTTAATGGATCTTATAACAAATCCCTCAATTTTTATCGACTTTCCTAAGTAGGCAAAAGTAGAACAAACATAAAATTTTGAAGTGGCAACTAAATAATTTACATCGAGGAGTGTTATTTTTTCCCCTAAATATCTCTTATGATTATTTTGTCATTAATAGATGTATTCAATTATTAGATAAACACAATTAAATAATTTAATTGGAACAACCAACTTTCAACCTCTAATAACCATAAATACAGTCATGGTTACATAAACATAGTAAGATGAGATAAGCAACCATCTTAGCCTAATTCAATTTTTATCATAAAAGAATCATGTATTAGTAAAATGAAATGCATAAGAAAATCCATTGAATCATGAACTCAAGTTCATTCTAGATTCAAAGCATCATAACACAACAAAGGGTTAGAATACATATGCAAGCCACAACTAAAAATGCAACCAATATTCATAACAACTAGTGCTAATATAATTTATTTCATTCAAATATTCAGTTGTGGTGTGTGCATAATCTTCTAGAGTTCTATCTCAATCCCCTTTGTCGATGTCTATACCTGTCTCTCTGATGATACTCTCCCTCTAAACTATCTATGAAGTTAGAACGATCCTACATCCACCTCATCAAACAAAGTGGTAGTTAGCCTCATGATAATAATTCAAAATAAACTAATGAATGAAAGTAATCTATTAAAATCATGATCATAATGATAATAAAACATATGTAACAACTATATATCTAGATATTGATCATGAAAAAAAATATCTGTCAATCAAAAAAATATGAAAATCTTTCTAAAAAATAAACAAAAGATCTTCTAGTCATTAGAAACATAATTCACTTATTAATTATTTAAATAATACATAAGGAAAATTAGATGTGACATCCTCCCCACCTAAAAACTGGTCATCATCTTGATGACATTTATTTCTAATAATAATTCTGAAATAAAACAAAGTTTAGCAAAATATAATTAATTTTTTAGCAAAAAATAAATTATGTCTAACATAAATATCATGTAAAAAAAAAGTATATAGCCTCAAAAAATCCTCAGGCTCTTCTCATGTATCACTGTCCTTAGAATATTAGTCCCACTAAACCTTTAAATTTGATCCTTATCTATTATGCAAGCTAATCTTGTGAGTATCAATTATTCTGATTGGTTTTACTGTGATCACCCATCGATCTTGAACTTGTAATGCATTCCAATCAAAAACATATGTAAGATTAGTAATATACTAATTACGATATGAAACATGAAATTTTTTATGATTTTATGCTAGAGTTGGTGGAAATGCAAGCCTATATGCTATAAGATTAACCACTTATAGAACCTTAAAATGTCCCACATACCTAGGTAATAACTTTACTCATTTACTAAATTTTGTTGCACTCTTTTGGGGTTTAACCTATAGAAAACATGTCACCAACTAAAAATTGCCTTGTTTTTATGTTTAGAGTAGTGTAACTTTTTTTACCAGTCATTGGTTTTACCCAAATTCTAACTTATTAATTTCACTTTATCTTACATTTTAGCAAACATTTCAGATCGAAAGTCCACTCTATCTTCCAACTTGTCCTAATTGATTGGTGTTTTGCAGCTCCTATTATATAATGCCTTGAAAGGAGTTATTTTAATAGTTGTTTGGTATGGGTTGCTGTAATAAAAGTCAACCAAAGGTAGGCATTCTTCCCATTTTTATTCCTAGTTCATGAAATACATTATCAAGAGATCTGTTAAGATATGATTTATTCTCTCTCTTTAGCCATTTGTTTTTGGATGGTAAGTTGTACTAAAATTTAGTTGAGTTCCCAAAGCTGAATTTAAAATTTTTTAAAAGTTGAAAGTTATCTTAGGGTCCCTTTTTGAAATAATATTTTTAGAAAACCCATGTAACTTATAAATTTATTTCACAAAACTCTTGGCAAGCATAGGTGCATCATTAGTTATATTATCAAGAATAAAATGAGATACCTTGGTTAGTTTATCCACTACTACTAAGATCATGTCATGTCAATTCCTAGACATAGGCAATCTTTAGACAAAATCCATACTAATTGCATACCATTTCCAATCAAATATGGAGTGTGTGTGCAACAACCCAACTAGATGCACATGTTCATCCATGAATCAATAAAAATCCAGCCACCTAGACATAAAATTAGTTGCATCCTTCTTAATTATTTTACAAAAATGCAAAGGATTTAACTTTTCTACTAGCTTAGTTACTCTAGGATGCCCTGAATAGGGAGAATTATGCAATTATTTTAGCAATATTCATCATTTTTTTCTTATTAGGCACATATATCCTACCATTGCATCTTAAAAGCCCATCATTCTCAAGATGAAAGCCTTGATATCTATGATCTTGAGATTTTCTATCCAAATCCTTCTTAACTTGCTCATGGAAATCATCACCAAGCAAGAATTTTACAACCTGATATTGGAAGGTAATGCTAATTATATCCAAGGATGCATTGTATCTTATATGGCTAAAGGCATATGTAACTCTTTAATTTTTTCCCTTAGTGTAGTTGATATCAAAATCATAATCCGATAGAAACTTTAACCACCTCTAATGAGTATTGAGGTTGGGTTGGGTTGGGTGAAAATATACTTAAGACCTAAGTTATTAGTTTTAATCTCTAAGGGTTTACCCAACAAGTAATACCTCTAAACCTATAAAGTATGAATTATAACAACCAGTTCTAAATCATTGGGAGTATAATTTACCTCATAATGCTTTAGTTTCATAGATTAATATGCCATAAGTAAACCATCCTACATGAGAACTCCTCCTAAACCATCTCTCGAAGCATTTATTATAACTAAAAAATGGTCATTCAAATCCTGAATCCATAACACTAGTGTAGAAGTAAGTATTTATTTTACAACTTGAAATTCTTAATCGCACTTACCTTACCACCAAAAATGCCTCTCTTTCCAATGAAGAGAGGTAATTGGGTAATATATTTTAGATAAATTTCGTATAAACTTCTTGTATTACCTAGATAAACCCATGAAACTACGTACCTCATTCATATTTTTGGTATAATAATAGATATAATTTTTTATAGATCCCCTAAAATTCATTCTATGGATATGATGTGTCTCAAGCAATATAATCTCTTCTAAAATAGAACACACTTCAAAAACTTACCATAAAGTTTGTGCTTCCATAACCATTGTAAGACTAAATGTAGATACTCAACATGCTCTCCCTCTCTCTTGGAGTAGATGAGAATATCATCCAAGAAGAATAGTATAAACTGATCTAGATAGTCTCTGAACACACTATTCATGAGATTTATGAATGTTGAAGGTGCATTTGTTAGACCAAAATGAAATAATGTTAACTTTTAATGCCCATTACGAGTCTTGAAAGTTTTTTTTAGAATATCTTACTCTTGAATTCTCAACTAATGATACCCTACACGAATATCAAATTTTGAAAATATTATCAAACCACATATTCGATTGAAAATATCATCAATGTGAGGAAATAGGTATCTGTTCTCGTTCATTTCTTCGTTAAGCATGAGATAGTCAATGAAAAGATATAGAGCTTCATCCTTATTCTTGAAAAAGACTACATCTTCACCCCATGGTGAAACATTGGCCAAATTAAATCCTTGGTCAACACTTTTGAAGTTGTTCCTTCAACTCAACTAGCTCTGTGGTTGTCATCCTATGGGGCGTCTTAGATTATCCTTCTATCCCTTGAATGATGTCAATGGTGAAATTAAATTCCCTTTTGGAAGGTAAATCTAGTAATTCCTCTGTAAAAATATCCTAAAACTCTTGTAAAAAAGGATAGTCTTCCAAAGTAGGTTCCTTAGCTTCACCAAAGTCATCCACTTTGACTAAGAATACATGACATCCCTTACATTGGGCCTTCTTCAACTGAATAGCTTAGATCTACCTAAGACTTAAGTCTCTCTAATTACCTTGGATTTGGGTTTGATTTTCCAAATCATATAAACAATTAGCCTTATTATTAAAATAATCTACTTTGACTTTATATTTATCGAGCCAATTCACTCCTAGAATCACATCATATGACCCTAGTGGGACTGTATAGAGATCAAAAACTTGGTGAACTCTATAAACTTGACTTTAGCTTCAATGAGACATCTATTGACTTTGACCTTGGACTTATTATCATACTATGATAACCATAAATTTTCCATAAAACCAACTTTCCTAGATAATTTACACAACATTCTAGGAGAAATAAAGCATTGAGTAGCTCTGTATCAATCAAAATAGTAATTAAATGACCAAATAGAGTCCTTGATACTTTGATGTTAGAGGATTGAAATTCAACTTGTTGATTATCCACTATTACGTGGATACATTGTTGGAAGGTTCCATGCTATGAAGAGGTTGTGTTATTACTTTTTCCATCCATCTTCCATTGAGCACAATCTTTGGCAAAATGATATCCTCCAAAATCAAAACATTGTCTTGGTGGTCCCTTCCTCTCAACCTAATTTGCAACCTTAATTTGTTCTCTAAACTTTCTTCCTAGTTTCCTATTCCTAGAAATATTACCATATCTTATGTTTTGACTATTGACTCGGTTCTTGGAATTACCATTCCATTTTCAATTTTTATTCTTGAAGGGTGTCTTAGAACTACCAAACTTTTTCTTATACTTTTATCTAACCTCTATTAGTGATTTTTTCTGCTCTTGCTTAACTACCTTTTGAAAACATGATCCATGGTGGATGGTCCATGCACATCCACTTCACCCCCATTTTTTAGGTTTTAGGCCCATAATAAATTTTTTGACTCAAAAATGCTCATCCTTATGGTATGATGGAACATTCTTTAGGATCTTTGTAAATTGTTCATAATAGACATTCACTGAAAAAACTCCTTGCCTCAAGTTCTGAAAATCTATCAAATTCTAATCAAAATAGAGTTGAGGTAACCATCATGATTTGAAAAGAGTCACTAATTGCTCCCATGTGGTGGTAACAAAGTCCAGATTCATTTCAAGCTTTCTACTAGTCCACTAAGTTGCTAGTTTACCAGGTAGTTGGTAATTTCCTCACACAACTTTAGTTATGATAGAGTAATTCTAAGTCTCAAAGTAATTTTTCATCTCTATGAACCAAGCTTCATCTCCATCAACCAAAATTGTGGCATCAAATTTGGGTGGATTTACCTTTTTCATGTCCTATGCTTGTTTTGTAGCTACCTAAGCTCTAGCAATTTGTTGCACTTCTTCATGCCCTTTCTCTGTGACATTATTTAGGTGAAGTCGAGTATCCATTGGAATAATTCATATATTCTGTGACAAGGCAACTCTATATTCATACATAAATAACCATCTATACATTTAATCAATAAAGATACAATCATCACATACGAGTCGACCTTACACCCAATGATCAATAAATCAACACACCGTTATAACTCAACTTGTTTCTTAATACTTACAACCTATTAACCACAAAGACAAATTTAAGTTCAGGTCACATATACATAATGAGTATCATTTTAACTGTTAAGGAACCAAGACTAGATTCACTCTTACATACACAATGTATAAGATATACAAATATATCATATTTATACAAGATTATATATAGTTCCAGTTTCTATGTCCACCGAATGGGATTTGATAGGTTGAAATGAAACAATTAATTACATGTAGTTGTATAAGTAGTCTTAGGTTTCTATTTACATCTAAACCTAAAACCATTACAATTGTGCTCATGATTTCTTCATAATAGAGAATAATCCTATTTATTATGTATAAATGTGTGTGTGTGTATAAAGAGAGAGCATAATATATAGATGCGCTCTCTCTCTCTCTCTCTCTCTACACATACACACACACACATACATATATAGTATATATTATATACACCATACATACATATACATATATATCATGCATTATATAGATATATTATACATGTGTGCGTGCGCACACACACACGTATACACTCATATTATATATATATATATATATATATATATATATATATATATATATATATATATATATATATATATATATATATATATATATAAATATAAAGTATTACATACATACATAAATACGTACAGAGACACACACTTATTTATCAATGTCTCTGATTTCATATTAAACTTGCTTCTTAATACTTATAATCAAATCTTAAATCTTTACTGCTCAGAAAATGGGTATACTTCATAAAGCTATGTTATTCTAAAACAGCCAAATCAAAGGCAATCCTTCTCCCTATAATTTAACTTAACATGAATAGCAATATTAAGTCATTAAATATTCTACACAACCTCACGCTCTCATTTAGAGATCGATTACAGGTGTAGGACAATAGAAAACAGTCAAAATCCATTATGAATGCTTTCCCCCATGTTCCATAAGCTATTTTAAGACGTTACAAGGCATCTGAAGGTATGAAAGAAGCGAAAGACAAGGCAAACATCCTTACTGATATTTTGCAGACTTTTTGTAATTTTTAATTTCATTTTCCATAAACATAGAAATATTCACACATATAAATCATTAATTACAAAACATTATTGGCACAGAAATCGATTGCAGATATTAAATAAAATAAATATCTGTCGAATGGACTCATGCCAAGAGTTTGAATAAAACAGAAATGAGAGAGACGGGAGAATAGACAATGAATGATCCGTTGCGTAATGGTTGCTGATCGGTCAACAAAATAGTATAATACAATGCCTCGTGCTTTTTACAATTGAAGTATCAAGTTTAGGGTCAAAATTTAACAAATTTTATTTATTATATATTTTTAAATTAAAGTTTAATTATTTTTATTTATTTATGTTTTTTTATTTGTTTAATATAGGATTATTATTTGTTTTGGGTGACTATAACTTAATTTAAAATTAACATTTTAATAATAATACAATATTTTTTCAAACAATAACTATATTAATATAAAATTTGTTGACTACTATTTTATTTTTAGGTGATCGAAATTAATTTTAAATTAACATTTTTTAATAATATTTTTATAAATCATTATTTATTCAAATATAAAAAGAGGGAAAAAAAAAGTATTAATATATATTTTATTTTAATAAAAATGTGATATGTTTATTTATTTATTTGGTAATATTACATGAATTTCTTAATATGCTAAATGTTTAAACATATAAATGTAGTTAAAGATTTTGAGTCAAAAATTATATTTTTATAATTTATAATTATTATTTTTTTTTTTTGAAATGTTTTTTCATTATTAAATTTTCAATTGATAAATAAATAGCCGTAAAATTTATATATTATTTATAAATTAATTATAATTATTTATATATTAATTATTTATTTATTATGATGTAGTAATATTTTTATATAATTTATTTTTAAAATTTTATTGTTATGATTATTTATAAATATGATATGATAAAATCTATATATTATCTATATTATTTATTATAATAAATTATCTATAAACTAATTATGATTATACATTATTATAATTATTTATAAATATGATGTGGTAAAATTTATATATTAAAATATATATATATATATATAATTTGTATCTTATTTATTTATTTATTATTATGTGTTGATATTTTTATGATAATTTATTTTTAAAATTTCATTGTTATGATTATTTATAAATATGTTGCTCATATATATATGTTTGTGTGTGTGTGTGTGTGTGTGTATGTATATATGTATGTGTATATGTATGTGTATATATATATGTGTGTCTATATGTATATGTATATGTATATGTATATGTGTGTATATATGTGTGTGTGTGTGTGTGTGTGTGTGTGTGTGTGTGTGTGTATCATGTCGTCATATTTTTTATGATAATTTATTTTTATAATTTTAGTTTTATGATTTGTTATAAACTTAATAAGATAAAATTTATATACCACCTATAATTTAATTATGATTATTTATAAATTATTTATGATTATTTGTATCTTATCTATTTATTTATTATGGTGTAGTAATATTTTTTATGATAATTTATGTCTACAATTTTACTATTATAATTATTTATATATAACATGTATAAAATTATATATTACATATAATAATTATAACTATATTTATATTATTTATTTATTTATTTATTATGATGTTGTAACATTCTTATGATAATTTATTTTTAAAATTTCATTGTTAATTATTTATAAATTAGTTATGAATTATTTATATATTATTTATTTGTAGTAATATTTTTTATGATGGTTTGTTTTTAAAATTTCATTGTTAGTTGTTTTTATAATTTCATTCTTATTTATATATATATATATATATATATATATATATATATATATATATATATATAATAAGAGTGAAATTGTAAAAATAACTAACAATGAAATTTATTTAAATATATTTAATAATTTAATTTTTATTATTATTTTAATAATTCTATATTAATTTGTATATATATTTAAATGGGTCTTAGACATTCAAATTAAATGTTATTGGTATGTTTGTTCACTTTCAATAAGTTTTTTCTTTCTCACTCCCTAAACTTTTCACACAAATTTGACACTAAGTAATCATAAGATAATTTTATTCACACAAATAAATCACAAATTACAAATTAATAGATGATAATTACACCATAGGTGTTTCTTAAAATGGCATTCGGTGGGAGGTGAAAGGGTGTAATGGTACGAGTAAGTTGGCAATTAATTAATTGAAGCCGATAGTCAAAAAAAGAGAGCTTTTAATTTAAATTTTGGATATTTTTAGTATGCAAACAAAAATCATATATATTTTAGTTGTTATTGATGTAAATAATTTACTCTATAATAATTATTTACCCTATAAATTATTATTCTAAAATTATGAATTACACTATACATTATTATCATATGAATTTATCCTAAGATTTTTATATATTAAATTTATATACATATAGGTAATAATTTATAGGATAAATTATTTAGAGTAAATAATTTACCCTATAAATTATTACCTTAAGATTATGTATTAAGATATGTATGCTAGTTTATATTTAATTTTTTATTTGTAAATAAATATAAATAAAAGATTGACATAAAATAAATTATATAATTTTTAAAAATTTACTCCTTTTTTTTCATTATGTTAATTAATGTTTTATTTTTTTATTATATCAAATTATTATTAATTAAAAGTGAACAAATTATTTATAAAATATTAAAGAATAGTTTTTAATTTTTTCTTCTTTTTAATATTTTATTATTAATACCTATCTTAATATATTATTTTAATTATTAATAAGCATTTGAATAAAATATTTTAATTATTTTTTAGATTAGTGTTTAGGTTTTAGAGGTTCTTACCTTATTTATGTTCGACTAGAGCTTTAATCGATCTTGGATATAATTGGGGACTTAGATTCCCAAAAGAATACCAATGAACGCTCATAATTTTTTTGAGAATACTCTCAATAGTCACAACTGACTCATGAATATCAATGATTGGCTACAATTGACCTAATATTACCAATAATTAGTCACTATAGATCCAAGAATACAAATAATCGACCACAACTGACCCATAAATACTTAACGATCGACCACATCTGATCTCCAATACCAAACTGAAATTTAAACTTAGGTAATATTTGAAACAAGAAAATCACTTCATTAAATCACCCACATCTCATCCATAAACTATTCCAATTATTATTAATACCTATCTCAATACATTATTTCAATTAAAATAATTCAAATTTTATAAAATATTAAAATTAAACACTTTCAATAAAATTTACCTATTTTTAATTAGAAACATTATAAGGTTTCCTTACATTTATAATAACAAGTAAAAATTAATCACTTTCAAAATTTTAAATGTTAAAAAAATAAAAAAAATAATTACATAAACTTTATTAATTTTGAGATACCATCGTGCAACCACATTTATGATTCTTTTTTATTAAATATGGTAAAATTAAAATATAAACATTGCTTATTAAATAGTTTAATATATGGGGACTTCACAAATCATACAAGATTAGAATAATATGTTCATCCCCATTGACCTTCATAAAGGATGTTCAACATTTTCACCATTTTAAGATCTAATATTATCTAAGATTATGTCCAATTTCCCTGTTTGGCTTTTTATGATACATTATTTGTATCCGTGACTTAATTCATTTTGGTTTCCTTTCTCCTCACTTCTTGCTAACTACTTATCATTATTCAACTCGTGCAACTTCATAATTTAATCCAACACAATTTTTTTGATTTTATACCTCAAATCATTGCTTCTATATTTGATTAATTATCTCACATTTGGTTCAATTTGTCATCAAAATATGCATTCTTTCTTACTACATCTTGCAAATATTCTGAGCTTATCAAATTCTTATTGAATTTGAATATTTGCATCGACTAATTTAGTTACTCATTGTTTTTAAATAGTTTTCAACTTGAGATATTGATTTCCTTATTATATCATATCTTGCATTTGTACCAAAAAAAAAATGAAGATTTCATAATGCTCTTGGACTAGAAAGTCCATTACTTATTTTTTATTTCTACAACAACCATCTCCTTGAATTTATGAGCCCTTTCAAAAAAAAAATCATAGAGCTTATGTACAACATAGATATTACAAGTTTCAATTTATGATTCAAAACCCCATCTAATCTATACAATAAGTCCTTATATTTTTAGCCTCTATATCTAGTTTATCAGTGTGTTTGTGGACATGCTAAACACTAGCATTAAATTAGGTATGCATCCTACTCAATCTTAAAAATCAAAACCCAAACATTTCCCCCACATCAACTTCCATGAGAACATTTCCAAACTATTTCTCCTCGCGTTATTTTTGAATTAGAGATAACTCTTTATTTTTGTTGACCCAATATTCTTATGGCCATGGTGTTCAAGGTTTGTGTGAGGATGTCCTCATTAGGTGCATTATTCAACACAAGAATAATGTTGATACTAAAATTTTGGTGTGGATTCTTTTGGTGATTTGATAAGTTGTAGTTGCCACTAATTATTTCATCAACATCACTTCAACCACCATCATAACATGTAATTAATAATATTTTTTTGCCTTATCAAATCAGGGCCTAGTGCATTACTATTTTCCCTTACACCCTCATGTGTCCCTTTTAAGAGTTTTGTGGATTTAGTTTTTTGTTTTCTAGAATATATTTTAAACATGTCTTCATTGCTATGTTGAATTGCACTCGCTTTACTCATTGATGGGTGGACTCAATCTACATATTGATGGTGACTTATCTATCACCATTTCAAACCCATGGAGTGAAAATTTAATAAAAAATAGTAATAAATTAAAGATATACAAATAATAACTATATAAACTCTTGGCATTATCTCAATTTATTCCCTAGTTCAATGATACATAAAGAAACACAAATATAAAATTTCACCTACATAATAAATTCACATACTCAACCACCCACAATGATAATTCTTAGTTTTTATCTAAAAAAACTAGCGTAGAACTTGAAAGAACTTAACACTTGGCCTAAAATCCTAGTGTTTAATGGCTGAAACAAAAACACCCTTTTATTTGAAAAGAAACTTAGCATCACAGGTACATAGTCGATATAAAATCCTCCTTATAATGTCATGTTATCATTTTCTTAAAAAATGTTTCCCTTGTATTTGGTAAATGAAGTACTTTATTCATTAAATTAGCAAAAAGGTTTGTAAACTTACATAATAAAATGAAAAAATCCTTCCAATGTAAAAATCATTCACCAATTGCTTTAAAATGAATTATTGTCTAAAGAATAGATAGGTATGATTTTAAGCTTGAAGACCTAGGCTTGTTTACATATGTCACCATGCAAGATGGACCCATGACCATCTATATTGAAATAGGGTGGAAATGGGCTAAGAAGAGTAGAAATTTATTATAAATAATAAGAGTTTTAGAGTGGTTTGAGCATAGTTTTAAATGAATAAGCACTATATTATTTTATCTATTTTGAATTAAATGAATCAAAATAATAGATATAAATTATTGAAATTGAAATATAAGAAAATAAAGTAGAATATACTAAAATACAAAATTTACAAACTTAAATATTAGTTAAAAATAGTAAATGGTCCCTAAAAAATGCAAATGTCCTTAAATATATATATTATATTAATTATGTAGGATAACTATGATTAAACACTATTTAAAAAGACCTATGTATTATGTTGTGACTAGATATAAGAATTAAAACTACATTGGGGTAAGTTTTTAGTAGGATAGGGATTAATTGAATCCCTATCTAATGATTATAGTCACCTCTTAGTTGACTATGTTCCTAAATTTTTGATCTAAGTATGAATTTCTATCTATGATGGTTGAATTTTTAATTATGTATGCTGATATACCACATGAAAAACCCACAAATTAAAAACACTTGTTCCTACACTTTAAACATTGTAGATATCAAATATGAAAGGGGGAAATATTTCAACTAGAACCAAAAAATACTACATAACCTGATTGCTACTTAAATATCCCAAATGAGACTGAGGCTGATTCAGTTCTCCCTCTCAAGGTGAGTGTTGGATCTGTGATAATTAAAATGTATGAATATAGCTAAGACATTAATTAAAATGTTTGACAATGGATGATTGTGAACTAAAATAAAAGACATTTAGATTTATCATATGACTATTAGAATGGAACAAAATCAAAATTAGAATAAATAGTGCTCTTTTGTTACTGTGCAATAAAATTGCCAAGTGATTGATAGATATATTTGGAAAATATTTGATGTGCTTATATAGGGTAATATCTCAAACATTAACACTAACCAACCTTTTTAAAAGTGTAATAGGGTAATAAATACTATTTTCAATTTTAAAAGTTACCTTGGAAGCATGGGGGACAAGGACACACTAATCGACAAGGCCACATTGTGGCCCTATTTGACCAAGTGTGGACCTATCCCAAAAGGACAAAGATTGTTGGAAAGGGTCTGATAGGTCATTATAAGTAGATTAAGGATTTTTGAATGATGTTATGAGTATTTCAAAATATTTTATAGATTAGTATATGTTTCTATAGAGATTATAAGTTAACATAATGTTGAATAAGACAAGTGAGGTAAAATTGTACAACTTAAACATTGTCAAGCACTTAATGATTACTTTTTGTGTGTCTACATTTACCCCCACTTTATTATACTAATTTAATGTAGTGAAATACTAGATTAAATTAGATTAAAACCTAAGTGTGTATACATACTTTATATTTCAAAGTTTGATCATGCTAGAAGCCTTAATGAAACATCTACAACAATGCCACTGCAAGTAGTTATTGTCTATAATTTAAAGTTAAAAATTTGAAACTTGAAATTTGAATTTAAAAAGAGAGCAAGGAAAGTATACATTTGAAAGAGAATGCAATCTAGTTTTTTTGTAACTTGAAAGTGGAGAAGTGATTACCCCCTTGTTGAGGCATTTAGAAAAATGTTGAACAGGGGGTAAATTGAGAGTGATCAAGTCTTAATTTTGAAAACCATTGAATCCTCTTTAGTTAGAAATATCGTATGCTCCAACTCTTATTTGACTATGTATATTAATTTTTAAAATAATTAAAGGTGTGGAACCACTAAATGTATATCAATACATAAAAAAGTGCAACCATAGATTTTGAGTGTCATTATAATCTAAGGTGGCCAAATTGTAACATGAAAATGAACCACACTGCTACAAATGGAACTAGATTTTGTGATAAATTTCAAATTTACATGTAGTAACTTGAACATGAATGAGTATAATTAACCCTCTAGTGTATTTATACTAATATTAAATTACATTTGAAGTTGTAATGTTTTACAAATTTTAACTTGTAATTATAGGAATAGTGCACATGCATGTAACATGCCCCCATAATTTTAAAAACAATTAATGTTGTAAATATCAAAATTGTATAATGCCATAAATCTCAAATTGTTGTTAAGGACTGAATTCTCAAGATAAATCCATTGTGATGGTCCCCTTTTGATATGAGATACATATCCTACAAGTCACTTAGTGTAAAATAAAATTTTAGTAATATGTGAAAGATGTATTCATGTAGTAACACTTGAAAATTTTAGTGTATTGCATCATAGTATTTGAATATAGAATTGAATTTACATGTGTTATATAGATATATCATTGAATCATATAAGAACCTTGTGCATGATATGTATCTTGGAATGATAGTAAAGAAATAAACATATAAGTAATATCATATAATTTTTATACAATGTCACACATAAGGCCTAAACGACCACATACAAGGAACATGTGAATGTTTCATAAACACACAAGGGCAAGGGTTACTTGAAAATGGCATAAAGATTCCATGGGTAAGTGCATGTAGATGGGGGACCAAAAATTAGACAAAAATTCATGTTTGTAGTGTTGAAAATAGTTTCGCATGAAAGGTTTTGAAAAGTGTGTACGTAATTATATGACATAGGCTTGATGATCACCGAGCCTAAAATCCATACATTATTTAATAAATTAAAATTATATATGCATTTTAATAAATTAAAAACATGTATGTGATTGTATATCAATAAAATTGTGTACACGATTCTATTGTTTTATAATCAAAGACAAAGCATCGATGCCATTCATTTGGCATAGATAAAAAACATTATTAAGAGAAAGGAAGATGAAACACGTAGTTGAAAATTAGACCAAAGAAATTAAAAAACACCCCAAATACCTAAATTTTTACAATGGCATGATGAAAGAGAGGTATGAAAACATGTTTTAGTGCATTTAAAAACAAAATTAGTTAATTTAGTTATATTTTTTTATTTTTCAGCACATGCAGAGGATAATGAGCCAATTTTAAATGAGAAAAAATCTAACCCTCATATCCATCCTAACACACAAAACCCTCCTATCCCTCCTCACTGTCATAATCCTCCTATCCTTCATGTAGTTCCTAAAGCCCCCCAATGTAGTTAAGAGGATTTAACAACCCATATCATTGAAAATAAGATCGAATGTGAGAATATGATTAGGACATTTAAATATCCCCATGCAAATAACCCACACCAAATGTACATGGTAAACACATTATAGGTCATATTATTAGGTAAAATTAACTTTTTAATAGGTCAAATTGATAGGTGTGTTGTCTATAAAAATAGATGCAGGTCAAACTATTCTAAAAAACATTATGCAGCCACTATGAGAGATAAAAATATAACTAAAGTCCAAATTTTTTCCCTATCTAATGATGGGAAAACTAGTGAACTACTATCTATGATGGTCAAATAGATTCCAATCCATTGGTGTACTCATGATTTGATCAAACAATTTTTTTGGGATTGATGGTATATGGTATTTGATCACCCACCTTGGAAAAATAATGAGGTCCCAATGTAATTTTTGAGAAATGTGTGTTGTGAACTTGTGTTAAATGATGTTCCAAACTATTTTGATTTCTTGAAGATCCAATGTAGAGGAAAGGGATCTATACAGGATAGGCTAGGTGCACATCATGCACCTAATCATATTGGAAGAGTATGCATCAAAGAACCACATCCTCTTGAGACCATACCCTTTGTAGTCAAGGAAACTGTAGATATTTATACTTTTCATGTAATGGACCTGAGGAGGATGAGGAGGATATCATGTATCCCACTCATGGTGTTATTTTCATGGTCTTGGATGACATTGATCTCAATATGTTTCAGTCATCTAGATTTTATCTAGATACCTATACTACAACTTCCTAGGTATCTTTAATATTTTCCTTTTTACAAAAAAGCATTAGACTTATTAAATTTCAAATATTCGTATAATTTAAAAGTAATAATTATTTTTCAAGTATAAATCTCAATAATGTATATGATTTTTTTTATGTTGTAGTAGGATTTTGGATGCCACACAAGCATATGTGTTACTACTACTACCATTGTATATACCTATATGAAGGTAATATTTTAGGAATAATTAATGTTATGGTTTATTTTTACATGTATGTTGTTGTATATATATGATGAAGTGACTAACAATGACATTTTATTTTCTCAATTGATGACCCGATAGCCACTCCACCATCTATTAAAGAGGGAGAAAATGTAAGTGTTTCTATAGCGATTTCATCTACATTAAAACTCACTAAGTCACATAAGATTTATTTTAATGTTTAAGTATAAATATGGATGTGCGTTTGGTAATTGTCCTCTGTACTTATGTAAATAGATTATGCATCAATTTTTTTTATCCATGTAGACTCCTCCAATAATGTCTTCTAGATCTATTGAAATGATTAAAAGACATGATGTGGTATAGTTGAAAATTTAATTTGTAAATTTTTATATTATCTTTCAATGATTTAGTTATTATGCTTAACTATTTATGATTTAATTTTGAATTTTTATTTATTATATATACATTTTTAGGGACCCAACACTTCTGTTATCATGAGCACATCAATGACTCCTATTTGTGTTCTATTTCACAATCATGTTCATTAGTGTGAACCTATAATTGAAACTATTGAGCACCAATCCCAAATTGATTATGACCATCATATTGAGATAAGTATACCTATGAATAATTTTAAAAACTTAACTTGCTAATTTTTTAATTATCTTGTTCCAATACATGTAAAGTTTATGAAAATATTTGCATATGAATAGTTGGATATACAAATGAGTTTTGAGTGGAAAAGGACTCGTAGTCATCCAAATCTAACATCTCTAGTTGTGTGAAAGGTATCCAAGAGAGATGATTATACATGCAAGGTAAAGAGAGTAATATATTTTGATGATTAGGATCAGGTCTTATAACATTTTATTGTATGCCTATATGGCTTTCAATGTATAGTTGTTTGGCATTGTATAACTATAGACTCATGATATTGTATCACGTTCACACACACACACACACACACACACACACACACACACACACACAGTTCAACATTTTACTTTTTAAATATTCTCTTTGATTTCACCTTTTGGATTTTAGTGTAATTTTTTTTATATTCTATTATATGTTCAAATTATTTTATACCTTAAATGTTTGTTGAGCATTAAAAATATATCTTTTATTCTTTTGAATGTTTTTGAAATGTATTGGAAATTTACATATAATTATTTCACAAAATTATTAAAAAAGGTGTGGTAAGTGATCATAGAATATATTTTTTTGAAGTTGAAAAAAAATATATACCAAAGAATCATTCCTTTTGTCTCTAAAATTTTCTTTACAATTTCTATGGTGTTGGAAAATCAAAAAAAATATATAGGTTGTTTTATAAAAAATTATTTGGGAATGAAAATGATAAGACTTTGTGATGCAGGGATTCTAATAGGTCTTTTAGTCAACTAGTCCCTTGTCTTACTCTTAAGCATGTTTATATCCTTTTTATAAGCTCAATATTAAACTCAATTAAAGATTCAAAATTCTGACACATAATTATTTAGTAGGGTTATTTTTCTCTTCTTGGTGATTTATAACTATAAAATCAAGATATACCTTCCTTGATACATGACTATTACAAAATATAGGTAACATAGATTTTCCTAAACCTTATCAAATAGGTCTGTCACATTTTAAACAATTTAGTTGGATCAACCACTATACCTCATGAATTCCAAGGGTCATTAAATTCATATCAAAGGTTACCTAATTCTATATCTTAGCTCTTATGTCTCTCTATGTTTGCTTTTTGTTAGAAAATGGAACTCTGGGGTTTCTAGACCTTAATGTCAAATTTGTAGATTGAGAAAAGGGGATAAATTGAAATGTAGGTCATATAAAACCTTCAAATCACATTTAAAACCTCATAAAAATATTAGTTTACCTTTATAAAACAATTTGTTTACCTATAAAATGTGTTTCACTAGGTATTCTTCACTATAGGTCTATCTTATCTTGAATATGACTATCTTATTTTTTAATTCATTCTTGAAATAATATTTGATCTAATTAAGCTTCATTATGACTTACAGGGAATATTTTAATATCTTATTTATCTCAAACTATATAAGTAACCTTCACTCTTACTTATGTATTAATATTAAAAAAATACTAAACACATACTATTTTCGACCTTGTTTCAAGTCTGTCACCTTATGATGAAAAACAGGGTCACAAGATTTTCAAAATCTTGTTCATAAACTAGGATTGTATCATTTTTGATTGATTATAATTATTAACTATGAATTACTAATATTATTTCAATACATTTTTTAATCCTAATATATTTCTAACCCAAGGCAACTTCACACTTCATCGTGCTATTTTCTATTAGACAACTGGATAAAACATGATTCTCTCTCCAAGACTATTTTTAAGGTATGTACCTTATTGGTTTATAATATGAATAAGATATTATAATAATAATAATAATAATAATAATAATGACTTGATATTATTATCAAATCCCTCACTATTTTATATAATTCAAACAAACAACTCTCTTCTTTCATTGGACTAGTTCTTTACCAAAAGACAATGAACAAGGGTTTTATACCTTATACATAAGTTTGTAGACTAAGTTTTTACTATAAATTCCTCTATATACCTATTAAAAACTTAGAATATAATAAAAAACCTAAATGAAATTATATTTTCACCTTATACAAACTTCCACAATATTTTCATGGTTAGATTTCAAGTTGTGATAGTTCTAGTTGATGCACCTAGGGTCTTATTCTTTCTAAGATAGTAGCTTGCTCAACTAGAGTCTTAAACCAAATGTAATAAATTTAAAAAAATAATTTATTAGTTATAAGAGATTATAATATCCCTAAAAGTGTCATTTTACTCAATTAATAGGTTTCTCACTTCCTTAGGGTTTATTTTTTTCAAGGAGAACTAGAAATAGAGGGTTTTAGGCCTAATCTACAAGCTTGTGGTCAAAGATTTTGAAACAACTTGAGTTATAAGAGCCTCTAAGGAATAAAACCAATTTAAAAACATTAGAAACATAATACCACACCTTTATAAAAAGGTTAAACTTATTTTAAGATTTAGTTTTTGATTTATAGAGTTTTTTGTGTTCTAAACCCTCGTTTAAGGGTTTTAGGATTGCATTAAAACAATGAGTATGAATACCATGAAAATTTAGATTTTGAAGACTATCTTGGAGACTCTTAACACCCTCATATATTCATATCGCTTACTATTATACATTAATAAATATTCAAACATGATGAAAGATCTATTTTTGTTGACTGTCAAACCTTGTGTACTTCCTTTCCAAACCTACAACTTCAAGAATAAAATAAATATGCAATAATATTACTTCAAGAAAACATTAATATTTACATAAAATTAATACAAGGCTAGTATATAAACAAGAACCTAAATAAATTAGGATTTCATTGATTATAGTATAGGTTGAGTTATAACAATTCTTGATAAAACTCTGTCTTAAGAGATTCTTCTCCTTTCTTTGAGTTCATAATGTTTCTTATCACACTTATAGGTTATTGGAATTATTGTATTTATATTTTTTTATCTCTTAATACCTCAAATGTTTTTGCATGATCCCTATTTTTGTCAACTAATCCAAAATTACCTCCAAGCATAGACAAAATTGAACATATTATTTACATACACGAATCTCCTTAGTTGATGGACCTGCATCACCTTAATCAAATACATATGCTCAAAAAATTAGATTATTTAAAAATTAAAATAAATTTATCCATCCATTTAGGTATATTCTATCTCAGTTAACATATTTATAACTTCTTATATGCTTACTTCTTGAACCAAATACAATAAAATGGGTTTTAAACCTCATACATAAGGATACAAACTGAGATGCAAGATACAAGACATAATTGGAGATCTCTATTTGAGGGTCCTCTTAGATATAAATAGAATTTCCACCACATTGGGGGTGTCAATTAAAATCTAAGGATGCATTATTGGCATCTGAGTATGCTTGGTTAGGAGACAAAGCACATGTTTTGTCCTCAAAATGGCATTTCCCTAGATGCAAGACATAGTTGGATATATTTATATTTGGGGCATCATGGCTAAAAACTGGTATCCCTAGCATGTTAGGGGTTGTGATTAACCTTTAGGACCTCATTATTTGCATTTTAATATAACCAATTAAGAGATAGAGTACCCATTCTAGCCTCAAAATGACATTTCCCTAAATGCAAGATACAAGCTACAATTAGATATCTCTATCTCTGAGGCATCATGACTAAAAAATGACATCTCCATCATGTTAGGGGTGATGATTCACCTCTAGGATTTCATTATTTGAATATGGCTACCCTATGTTAGCTCAAGATGACATTTCCCTATAAGGCAAAATTATTTTTTAGGCAACCTTTGGATAGGTGTAAAATAGAAATTGTAACTTGTATCCATGAAATGAAACATTCATCACATGCATGCATCAAATTCCTATACTCTAAACCCTAATCCCTTGTATCTCAAATCATCGATGAACTCATGGTATGGGATTCAGTGATCAGTCATAAAATGCAACTTTTATGTAGTTAAGAGATAAGTTATTTGCCTCCAATAGGCATTTACACATATTAGACCTCGTCTTATATGTACATCACTTCCAACACCTCAAAATGTTTAATCTCCATGTGGTCCCACTTACATGGCCTCAAAATCCACACATAACTTTTTTTGCAACAATTTCAACCTCAAGCAACATTGATAAGAAATGTTGTCAAGATGTAAGCTGCAGTTGGAGATCTTTATTTCTAAGGCCTCATTTCTAAAAAAAGGCATTGTTACCATGTTGGGGGTGGAAATTAATCTATAGTACCACATTATTGGCATCTGATTATGCCATGTTAGGAGATATAACACCCATCCCAGCCTCAAGGTGACATTTTCTTAGATACAAGATGCAAGCTGTAGTTGGAGATTGTCACATTCTAATTTTGACTTATAATTAATAACCTATAAGTCTATGGATTAGTATGGTGATTTTTTGCTTACCATTCCTTTGATTTGATCTTTCTGACATATACTATAATATGATAGTAATATTGTTTATTAGTATACATTACCTGACAGTTATATTTAATAATTATTTACATTAAGGATATATGTTTGTTAGTTTAGCATCGTTGATTGATGTGTGTGTGTGTGTGTGTGTGTGTGTGTGTGTGTGTGTGTGTGTGTGTGTGTGTGTGTGTGTGAGAGAGAGAGAGAGAGAGAGAGAGATGACTCAAACTAACTACCTACTTGTTGCAAAGTGGATGCAAGATAGTTTCCACCCTCAGAGCTTGATGAGGGAGAGTATAATTAGAGAGGATTGGCTAGATGGAGTGAGTAGGGGAATATCAGTGGAAATTTATAGTGATCCTACGCACATGCACAATCGATTTTAAATATTACTTGCATAAAAAATTTAGTGCATATTTTTTGTCATTATATTTGTGTATATGGAATTAGTTTTTATATGCATTATCTCTTTTATAATTAACTTGATTTTTGGAATTTAAATCTAGTAAATAAATATATTAATTGCTATAAAGGTATTAAAATTGTAGATACGATAGTTTGACAATAAAATAAATTAATGACTAAATAAATTTTAATTAAAAAGATAATTATCCTATTAATGGATTTTTAGATGTAATTAGAATTATCTTAATATTCTAAAGTAGAGATAAAACAATCTTGAATAACCTGGAAGAATTTATGAGAAAATTAACAAAAAAATATAATTGCCTATTGAGTCAACTTAAATTTAAATTTAGAAAAACTTGAAAAAGGGCATGGTAAAATAAAATAAGTAACATAACATGTTTTTTTAATTATAAATAAAGAAAATAGAAGATGAGCATGCAAAGAAATAGATATAGCATTCAAATGTGGGTGCAGAAATTAGAAGAGGAAAATAAGTTTATAAAAAAAGATAAATTTTGTGAATTAAACACACCAACATTGAAGAGGAGAATGATGGAAGAAAGAAAGTGAGGAGGAAGAAAGGAATAACCAATCATTAAAAATTTTAAAATAATAAAAATTACTAAAAAATCATTAAAATAATAATGACCACCAAAAAAGTGATATCGAACAAAGCTTTAGGTAGATAATTATCTATGAAAGGGGGGTTACCAAAGATGTTTCTCGAGATCGAGAGATCCATACATGATCTTACTAAACCAATAGCATAACAAGCTAATAAGATAAGCCACTTATGGAATAATCATCAATTGTTCACAACACCTAGGAAGGATGACCAACATGAAGATATGGCTACAAGCATACAAGGACATGCAAGAGAAAATAATGATGCCAAAACTCAAAAATCCCAACAAGGAATAAGAATAAAACATACATGCTCAAAATAGGGTGAGACCAATAAAAGGTGAAAAGCAACAATCAAATAAAAATATAACAATGGCTCAGTATTGTATAAGACATGCTATACCTATCAAAGTGACTTATGACTGCTCAATTGCCCATAAGTATATCCAAGATGTCTAAACCTATCATCTAGCCTAGCTCGCAACCTAGTTCCTGCATTCACCAAATAGGACATCAGTAGTACCGAAACAATTTTGATGTAAATAATAATCAATAATGAATTATGAATGAATCCTTAAACATGAAATAATAAATCAAGTATAAACATCTATATCTGTAAAGGGATTAGAGTCAGTCCTAATAACCATGACCCCAAGCATGCCTTGTGAACATGGCCAAAAGTTTCAAGGGTAACCAATATCAATCTGCATAAGTGAACACGATAAAATAATAACATACAATAACATAACCAAGCTAAAACAACATATACATATAAAAAGATAAAATGAATCCAGTGTAAGTAGTATGTATATACAGATATAATGGATCCAATGCGAGTATCAACCATGACATAGTTCATATCACAACATCTACCCAAGTTACCTCGCATCATAATCATATAAAACATAATCAACATCAACAGTTGTTAGTCCAAGTGCTATCAAAACATGCTAAAGAAAGCTATAATACAACATTTGTAAGGGGTCACAAGGTCAGTTTGTGACATAGAAGCATTGACATTCCTTACAACTATTAGAAGCATTGATGTTCCTTACAAATATAAGAAGTGTGGGTGCTCCTTTCATGTGATGGAAACATTAAATCTTTTGCACACTTTATTTTTGATCTTCCCTAAGTTGTGATGTACTTGTCCCTTTCATCCTTTTTTTTACTTACAACCATCTTGTATCAATTTATTCACCAATAGGGTCCTAATTTGATATTAATTATATATAAATACACATAAATTATAGTTAATTTGACCCCAAAAATTCAAATGAATAATCACACTAAGCATTCATAGATAACTCATAGTAAAAATGAGATATTGAGCAATAATTAAAGTGTTTATCATTGTTTTAAGCTGGCATTTTAATATGAAGCATTTTTAGTGAAAAAACTAAGGTTTTATCTATGTTATGCAATTTATATTATTGAAGTCATTTAATTTATGCAATTTGATTTTTAAACATTTATATATCAAAGTTCTCAAGCTTTAGCACCCTGAAAACAAATAAGATTGTCATATTGGTCACCAATTCTAACACATGCCCTTGTAATTGTGCATCTTCAGATATCACAAGAAAATAGAGCCATTCTAGGGAATAAATAAAATTCTATTTTTAGGTGAAAATGAGGTGCAATGCAAGATATGAAGGTATAAAAATGAATGGCATGAGAAGATGCACAAATCCCATACATCGTATTTCCAAATTATGTCACTTGCCTAAAATGTTAGCACTCCTTCAACAAGAAGTGGAAGAAATCTAAGATCCAGAAGTGGCGGTGCTCCTCAAACTATAAGAGTCATTTTTCTTAGAAACCATAGTGGCAATGATCTTAACGTGTGTTCATGATCCATTTCAATTTTTTGAGAGAGATTTGTAATATGATTGACAACATGTTTCTAGATCTAGATTCAGATGATTATCTTTATATTGGATTTATTCAAGATAAGCATTGAATCTATATGTGTTTTCTCACTTGATTGCCTTGGAAATATTAGTTACACATTTTTGTATAACTATTGCATTACATTTTTATTACAATACCTAATTTAGTTTCATTCCTTTAATTGTATATTACATTTATTTGTATTCCATATATTTTCGTTTCATTTATCATAGGAACATGAACATGATACAACTATTCAAACTAACATTACTAAGAAATGTCATTTATAAGATAATATTGTTGAAGAGTCTAATATTCAAAAAGAGGACTAATATGGCTTGATTCTTGAAATCCCCAACATCCTATATTTGTATCTAATTCTTCTAATTATGTCTTACGTTTCTTCTAATATTATATTTGACATTTGGTATTAATGAAATATGTGATTTATGTCCACCTCTATGCATTTATATTTGACCATTGATTGATATTACAAAAAGATGTATAAAATTACACGACATTACAACCACATTTGGTACTAAAATACTAAAAAAAATTATAAAAAATGTAGAAAGATATATCAAGAAATTTTATACTATGTGGTGATAGAAAAAAGTATAGGGGTAGGGGTTAATTTTTACAATCAATTCTTTAAAAAAGTATAGATTTAGAGGTAGGGGTAGAGGTAGGGATAAGCGTAGAGGTAGGGGTAGGGGCAAGGGCAAGGGAAGGGACAATGGTTAATTTTGACATTTGATTTGAAAAAAAGTATAGGGATAGAGGTAAGGGTAAAAGCAGGGGCATGAGTAAGAATAGGATAGTGGTTAAATTTGAAGTCGACTATTTTTTTATAAAATAAATTATTAATAATTATTTATTTAATATTACCTTTCGAATATTAATATAATTTATAATTAAAAAAATAAAACATTAATATTTGTGTGTGTGTGTGTGAATGATAATTCTTAAAAGTTTTTGATGATCTATTCATAATTTCATTTTACATATGATAGTCTACGAAAAAATTAATTATATATTACAAATAAAAAATATAAATACACTCATACAACTATCAAATTTAAACCATGTTAAAAAAATCCTTATCATAATATTAAAAAAAATGATTATATTTTACAAGAAAAAAATATAAATACATTCATATAACCATCAAATTTAAAACATGTTGAGGAGATGTTTATCAAAATATTTTCTTAGGATTAAGATATATTTTTAACTTATTATGAGAAAGGGTTTTTAATTTAAAAAATAAATTTATAATAATAATAATGTGGGCGGTGATAGTGTTAAAATAGCTCATTTTAAATTTGATCTTAATATTATATGAATGTGTTTCTTTTTTATTCAATTAAAGTTATTGATAAAATTTGTAATATTTTAAACACATGGTAGTTTATTTCATTTAAAATAGGTTATTCAAAATTATTATCTTTTAACATTTCTTACATAAATATATTTAAAATAAATCTATTGATAATTTTATTGGCATATTTTTGTTATGGGTGCAATTAAAATTATATTGAAATTCAATTTTTTTTTTCCCTAGAAAAAAATATGTAACTTTATATTAATAAAAATAGAAATTACATTTTATAGATGCAACAACATTTCAAAGGAAAAAAAAGACAAGAAAAGGATGTAAATATCCTATATTAATAAAAACAGAAATTACATTTTATAGATGCGACAACATTTCAAAGGAAAAAAAGACAAGAAAATAATGTAAACATCCCAAACAAGGGAGTAAGTAAAACCCCCCTTCTACAAAGCCCAACTTAAGAGGAAGTGTCAGCGCTGAACAAAGTGGAGACAACAAAAAAAGTAAGCAACAAAACAAGTAGGTGCACTAATTAGTGGGAAATATATCCCATATAATCATCAATCCTATCCTTTTTACCTTTCCTTTTTTTGGCTTCCTGCCATGGTCCTGGTGAGGGGTCCACCGTGACGATCTATAAGTCATAAGTGTCATAAACTAAAAGTGTGTTTGTATTCAATGGTTCCAAATTCAAGTGAATAACCAACTCCTTATCTGAGTTTGAATTTTCTGATTCATGACCTCTCTTCACACCCTCTGATAGATTCCTTGAAATAGTATTATGATCATCTCCTCTATCCTTCAAAACTGGGATGAATACTTCAACAGGGGTATATGTTACTCCATCTTTAGTCTTATTAGGTACAAATGAATGCTGGTTACCCTTTTGTTGATCATCACCTACATCCACTACCTCTTGCTTTGGAGGGCTCTAGCTTTTAGAAGTTGCTTTCGATCCTGTTTTATGTGGGGGAGCTTGGACTTGGGTACAAGTAGCTTGTAGGTGAGCCGGTAATCTACAAATACAACATCTAAATGCAGTGTTCTCGTAATCTAGACCTGAATGTGTTGTGTTTGTCCATAAATGAGAATGATTTTAGCCGATAGGCCTTTGCTATGATCAATCTCCACACAAATATGAGTAAATGTGCATAGTCCCATTGTAGTTCTCACATCATTGTCTTTGATGAATGTGCCCAATGAATTACCTATTTCATGGACAGCATACCAAAAAAGTAATTGCAGCTTTCGAAGGTGCACTCATATTGGCATCTTGGTGATGAGAGTGTATTTGGGTCAAATTTTGAAAACCAAGGAGTAATGAACAGCCCCACATTTCCCCAGAACTAGGGTCCTTCCGCAAAGATTCTGTGATAGATTTCCTGCTCATTGAAAAGAACAATGAAAACCCTTTTGAGCAGAGGTATATCTCACAATCATTTGTCCATGTCGTGTGAATCCAGTGATATAACGCTGAGGTTGTAGGCCAAAGCCCATTAAATTTGCAAATCACTGCTTCAGTTTTTAATTGATTCCAGTACAGAGTCACTTCTTCCGTAATGATCTTCACAATAGGCACCTCAAAGATTCTGTGATAGATTTCCTGCTGATTGAAAAGAACAATGAAAACCCTTTTGAGCAGAGGGATATCTCACAATCATTTGTCCATGTCGTGTGAATCCAGTGATATAACGCTGAGGTTGCAGGCCAAAGCCCATTAAATTTGCAAATCACTGCTTCAGTTTTTAATTGATTCCAGTACAGAGTCACTTCTTCCGTAATGATCTTCACAATAGGCACCTCATCCGCTTGTTCTACAATATATGCACTCGGAATAGGTAGTGTCTTCAATGGACAGGATTTGGAGGCTGAATTTTTCACATCTTCTTTAAATGACACGGATTTGGAGGATGATGACTGTCCAGTCCCTGCAGCTCCTCCACGCATCCTTGACACCAGGAACAGAGTAGAGTCCTTGCCTAATTGATATCTTGACAGATGGGCGTGACCCTGCAGTTGTTTACCCTCATGAGTTAGACGCTGAAAATCCACAGGAATCCCAATAGAAATCTCAAGTTTCCCCTTGAGATCACCAACGTAATCTGTCGATAGAGCCCAAAGACAGATGGTTTTCCCAGAGAGGGAGCGAACCATTAGCTGCTGCCCGTCTTCTCATCTTCTGTTCTCTTGCCTACAATATTAGCAAGTGAATGGTGTTCCAACATTTTGTCATACACTTTCCGTGCATCCTCCCCCTTCCTTAATATCACATTCATTTCCACAATTACCATCCCGGGAAGACTGGCTTTGACAAAAGTAGTATACAAAAACAGGCCCACGACATTAATCTCCATGCTAACACAATGAGTATAGTCGCTCCCACTGAACACACCACTGCCTTGAACCCAAATATACTTCTTCCCACTATGACAGTATCGCCGTCGGATGTATTCTTTTTTCTGGAGTTTCTATGCGCTGCGTGAGCCGAGCTGGATGGAATGGCTGTAGTGTAAACAGTTCATGTTATCTTCATTTATTCTCGACAATAGAAAATGATCAATCAAAAATATAGACTCAGTATAAGTTGTATAGTTAAAGGCATGTAAATTCACTAATTACTTTAAATTTGTATTTAATATATGATATGAACCATCCGATAAATGATACCACTAAACTATCCAATTATTACCTCTCACCATCATCACTTAACGTAGCTTAAAATCTTTAACCATTTACACATTCAATCAACCAAAACAAAACAAAACAAAATTACTTGTCTAACATATATATAATTCGTGTCTCACTAGTCAGTCAATAAACGTGATGAATTCATCTCAAAATGAATGAGAGAGAGGAGAATGATTTCAACAGCGATCATAACTGGATAACTATTCACATAATGTTTTACCTCAAATCAGTGATATTTATAGTAGTGATTAAAACTACATATTAGATATGGGATTTTTTCTTAATTAAATTAATATTCATGCTCTTTTCATCCACCTTTGATAATAGAAAATGACCAATAAAAAATCTCAGACTCCATATAAGTTGTATACTTCCATGATAAATGCACTTTAAAATCTTTCACCACTTATATGTTCAATCCAAAAAAATAAAAAAAAACAAACAAAAATAAAAACAATAATAATAACATGTCTAACATATATATAACTCATGTCTTACTTGTCAGTCAATAAACGTAATGAATTAGTCTCTGAATGAATATGAGAGAGGAGAACGGTTTCAACAGCCATCATAACTGAAGAACAATTCACATAATGGTTGATTTCAACAATCAACAATGCCTCATGTTGTTTACCATTGAATTATGGTATCAATAAGATATGAATTATGGGAAATGATTACATCTTATTATTTGCATAATGGTTAATTTCAAGACTAGTCAACAATGCATCGTGCTGTTTACCATTGAATTATGGTACCTGTAAGATACAAGTTATGAAATATGATTACACCTTTATTATTCCCATAATGATAAATTTCTATTAGTCAACTATATCTCGTGATGTTTATCATTGAATTATCATACCCATAAGATACAAATTATGGGATATGATTACGCCTTTATTATTCGCATAATGATAGATTTCTAACAGTCAACTATGCCTCGTGGTGTTTACCATTGAATGGACTGAATTGGCATATCCATTGAATACAATGAAACCGCTACGACTTATGGGAGATAATTACGTGTTTATTATCCGCAAGACGTGCACGGCATGTTACCAGCTACATATATATTTATTATTTATCATAAAAAATATTATAGATGTTAATGATATTATTAATAATAAATACCTACCTAGTAATTCGTTTTTAATATTTTACGTTGCAATGTTTAAAATTTGTATTACATTTTAATTTTTCTATAATAAGTTTAGGGTCAACTTTAAGTCATTTTGAGGATACCTGTATGTCACCAAATTCATACCATATTTATAATTCTTGTTTATTAAATATTATTAAATTAAAATTTTAATTATTTTGTTTATTAAATAGTTTTAAATATAAATTTTAATATTTTTATTTTTTAATTTTTTTTAAATTATTCAAAATATTTTATAATATTATAATTTATATTATATGATATTTTAGTTATAATTTATATGAAAATTATAATTTTAAATTATTTATACTAATCAATTCAAAATTTGTTAATAGTTATTTTGTTTTAAGTGATTGTAAAGTAATTTAAAATTGATATTTTTTGAATAATAATATAATATTAATATATATAAAAAAATAAAAAACAGTTATAGATTTTTTGAAAAACCTTTTAGGTGTATCAATATTTACATATTTATCTTAGATTTTTTACATACTCTATTGATTAATGATTCCATAACATTCTTCATAAAATTATCATTATGAGGTGATATATCTTTGATAAATATTTATTAATAAAAAATATTGATTTTATTAATAAGGTGAAAGTAAATGTATTAGAATTATTTATTCAAATATAAAAGAGGAAAAAAATCATAAGTAATGTACTCTATGACAAAATATGTGAGATAAATATTTTCGTTACAACATACTAAGGAATATTATACACCATATAAAATTATATGTTTGGAAGTACTATTGTCTCAATATATTACAAATATCAACCCTAAAAGTTACAAAATAACCAAAAAATAATAGACCTTAACCCACAATCCACAACCACCAACCCACAATAAACCAATATAAAACTAACATCATCACAAAAAACATTTCCACAAACATATTTTAAACCAAAATCATGCTAATAACCTTTTAATTGTCATAAACTTAATGAAATAAAAAAAAGTAATACATTATTTTAGAAAATAAAAATTAATAAAATCATCAAACAAGAGTGAAAGTAGCATGTTTATTATCATTGACCATCATAGGTTGTTCAATATTATCAACGTTTGAATGCCTAACATCCTTTTTAGCTTACCTTCAATTACTCTACTTGATTTCCTATGACAAATTATTTATATCCACGTCTTAATCCATTTCACTCTTCTTGCTCCTTGCTATCTAGTAATCCTCCTTCAACTTAAACAATTTCACAATTTCATCTACAACAAAATTTGCTCCTTGTTAATAAGTGTTTATTTTTAAACAATTATTTAAATCAAATATATTAATTTAAATAATCATTTCAATAATTATAATATGATAATTTTTAATAATAATAAAATTATTAATCAATGTAATATGTGAAAAATTTAACATAAATTTTTAAAATTAAATTTTCTTATTTTTTAAAAATTTATATTAATAAAATATATATACTATTAATAAATAAAATGATAGGATCATAGATTAATCGTCACCTATGAAAATTTATATATATATATATATAGGATTATAAATGGATCGTCACTTATGATAAAACTTAGATTTATTATATTGGTTGGATAAGAGTTTCATATAAAATTATATATAATGTTTTTGAATTAACATTTTTTGAATCATCGTTAAACATTTTTCATAAAAATTATAAAATAAAACAATAGATTGAGATTCACGGTTCAGAAAAGAAAATAAGTTGTACGTAACTACAAAATTTAGAGACCATTGAGGAGAACCAAAATAAAATAAAATTGGAGAGTTCAAAACTGGAGTAATATTTGATCTCTCAGAAGCAGCGAAGAAACTTATCTCTTCTGTCATTAATATTTTCCATTGCAGATGGTTGTGACTTCTATTGATGTGTTACTTTCAGAAAGTGCAGAACCCAACTCAGGGTAGCCTGCAGACAAACGCTCCTTTTATCTAACCATGACTCTTCAACCTTGCACAGACCATCATAAAAACGCCTTCCCAAATAGAATCACATTGTCTTTCATGATCCGAATCACCCATAAAATCTTAATATCATAATTACCTCTCTCAAACTTTTGATCATTAGTTTACTCCTAATTAAAAATTGTTAATTTATAAATAATATTAATTGGCTCTTTTATATTTATATATATATATATATATATATATATATATATATATATATATATATATAATTGTAAAAATTAATTGTGGATAAAAATTAATTGCACTGTCACCACATCAAAACTTTTCCACCCTGCTTCCACCCTACTCACATTGTAGGTTAGGACTTAATATAATTAAAAAATCCAAATAAATCCCAATAAAATTTAATAACAATTTATCTTATTAATATAATCAAAATTTATTTGTAATTCCTTTATTTTTGGCCATTCGGGCTCTTAAAACAAACTGTAAACTGCCTCCAGAATTAATTGCTGTGGAGAACATCATTCATGAAGCACATTTGCTAGATTTACGGGGTGGTTAAATTTCCAAATAATGGTGGTGAAACCTAAACATAATCTGTCATATGCTAAAGCATTTAGGCTGCCTTGACATCCTTGGTTGATCTGTTATACTTCATGTGGCTCTTCACGAGCTGGCCGGCAGCAAGAGCAGACATGAGAGACAGCTCTCCGGCCAAAACTGCACCTGCCACAATTCTGGCCAAATTCTGAGCATTGGCACCAGGACATTTAGCGTTTGCTCCTCTTACTCCGAGCATGTTCAAGCACGCTGCCTGTGAAGCCAATTGGGTGCCTCCTCCCACTGTTCCCACTTCTATGCACGGCATGGTCACTGAGATGTGCAGATCTTTGCCACCATTCGCAGCCTCCATCATGGTGATACAGTGGGAGCTCTCCACATTTTGGGCTGGATCTTGGCCTGTTGCAATGAACACAGCAGACACAATATTGGCAGCATGGGCATTGAATCCTCCCACGGCACCTGCCATTGCAGATCCCGTCAAGTTCTTCAACATGTTCAGCTCCAACAACGCTGGAACTGTCGTCTTCAACACCTTTTTCACGACTGCTTCTGTTATAACGGCCTCACAAACTATTGATTTCCCCCGCCCTTCAATCCAGTTCACTGCTGTGGGCTTCTTGTCTGCACAGAAATTGCCTAAAAACAGAACACCACAAAATAATTAGACCACCCACAATTGCATAGAATAAAAATCCAAAAAAGTGACGAAAAATCGCAGAGGGCTTGAATTACCAGAAACGCTGATAACATCCATGTCAGGGAACACGATCTGAAGATGATCTAAGACATTCTGAACACCCTTGGAGACCATATTCATCCCCATTGCATCTCCCGTGAAGCAGGCGAATCTCATGTACAAATTCCTGCTTGCAATTGCACATTTTATGCCCTGTAGTGTGGCAAATCTGCTTGTACTGTTGAAGTAATAAAGACCAAAATTATTATCAGCTATCTTAAAAGTATAGCTTAACTAGAAATACCCAATACACATAAAGCTCACGCAAAAGAGGGGCTGAAAAAAAAATCAACTACCTGTTAAAAATGTCGGATAAGTTCTGAGAGTTTGTGGGATCCTCAATATAGGATTTGAGATCTGCAGCCCTCTTGGCACTCTGAAACCTGACCAGAGGAGCCCTCGTCATGCCGTCTCTGATAAGAACGCTTGTAGCACCACCACACATAAGGATGGCCTTGCAACCTCTGTTGGTGCTTGCCACCAGGCACCCTTCTGTGGTTGCCATGGGCACCATGTACTCAAACCCATTGAGCAGGAGTGGCCCTGCAACCCCCACAGGGATTTGTACATACCCCACAGGCATCTCACAACACTGCCCAAGAATGGATTCATAGTCATATCCCTCCAAGGGCAGACCATCAAGAGATCTCCCAGTAATGAGCTCCAAGGCCTTCCTCCTCACAGTGGCAGCTCTCTTGCAGTCCCCAAGTGAGGATTCAAGAGAATACGAAGCTACTGTGCCATTGCAGACAGCAGCTACAATGGCTCCATCTTCATTGTCACCAAGGGCAATCTCTTTGAGTTGGACCTCATGTTTCTTAACAACAATTTCTTCTTTGGGTGGTACCACACAGGTTGTTTCAGGGGTGTTCAAATCCTCAACAAAATCATCCCAGGGATCATCATTGCTCTTACTGATGAAGTTCTGGACATAATCAATGCCAAAGAATCCCAACAAGTATATGAAGGAAGCGAGCTGGGCCACAATGGCCACAAGCTCCCAAAAGCTCACCACATGGAGGGGTGTTGATGTTCTGATTTTCTCCCTCCATCTACTCATCAGGAAATATGATGAAGAGAAGAATAGCACAAAGAAGACCTTGTTGGTGAGTCCCAAAGGGAGAAGCAGGGCATCAGATGCCAGCACCTTTGAATTCTCATTCTCCATCTTCCCACCATCGTCCATTTTCTTCATCGTCTTGGATTCACTGCAACAATAAAATTCGCTACCATTTTTCACACCCATCTTAAGATTTTTTTAGCCTAATGATAAATGGGTGTTAATTTGCTTCACCGTAGGCTTTGGAAGACTCCAATGCAATGAAGACCTCAGTGTTTCCTGTATTTATGGACAAGGAGAAGCACAAAACGATAAGTATAACTCTCTTCCAAATATTCTGTTGACCATGAAAATAAATAAATATTCTGTTTGCCTACCAATTAAGACCAAGGGATTTTTTAACGAACGAAGAACGGGATTTTTTAAGGAACTAGTATTTTTATTAGGAATGTTTAATTGCAGGTAAATATTTTTATTTTAAAAATTAACAAATATGTGTATAATAAATATATTTTAAAGGAAAATGTATATTTTGTTAAATATGTATGTATGTATGTATTATGAATTTAATAATTTTATAGATATTTTATAAGAATATATATATATTTTTAAATTTATTTATTATCAAATTTGAAATTTTAAAAAATTGTGAAAAAATAGTTAATTGGTGAAAAATAGTTCTTAAAAAATATTTTGTGGACGAACACATTTAAAATTTTGTTTATTCATGTTGTATATATTTGTATAGATTATTTGTATCGAAGACATCTATAAATGACCCTATTGTATTTATTAAGTGTTAATCCCAAAGCATTTATTGAATGTTAATCATATATTTTTTGTGTACTTGTTTATCTGTCTCTCATTAATTCAAATGAAGTGTTATTAGTGTATTTGTCGATTTTAGATGTGCCCCCTCTTTCTTCTCATCCTTTAAATTTATCTTTCTCTATGTGTCTCTTGGGCTCTATTTAAAGAATGTTGATATTCTTTACGCTTGAACTAGAAGCACCAACAATCCTTGCAACTATTAGAAGCATTGATGCTCTTTACAACTATTAGAGGTGTGGGTGCTCCTTTCACCTGATGGAAGCATTAAATTTTTTTGTCACATTATTTTTTATCTTCCTTAAGTCACAATGTACTTGTCCCTTTCGTCCTTTTTTTTTTGCTTACAACCATTTGATATCAATCCGTGCATCAATAGGGTCTTAATTTGAATTTAATTATCTCTAAATACACAAAAAAATATAGTTAATTTGACACCCAAAATTCACACGAATAAGCACACTAAGCATTCATAGATAAATCATAGCAAACATGAGATATTGAACAATAATTAAAGCATTTATCATTGTTTTAAGCTAGCATTTTCCTATGAAGTATTTTTTAGTGAAATAACTAACGTTTTATCTATGTTATGCAATTTCTATTTTTGAAATCATTTCCTTTGTGTAAATTTTTTTGACATTTCTATATCATATTTCCCAACCTTTAGCACCCTGACAACAAATAAGATAGTTATATTGGTCACCAATTTTAACACATGCCCTTATAATTGTGCTTCTTTAGATATCATAAATAAATTAGAGCCATTCCAAGGAAAAAATTAAATTCTCTTTTCAGGGGTACATGAGGCACAACACAAGATATGAAGGTATAAAAATGAAGGGTAGGTACAGGTGCACAAAACCCATAAGTCAAATTTCCAAATTCTATCATGCTTGACTTGAAATGTTGCTGCTCTTTGAACGAGAAGTGGAGGCAATCTAAAAAACAGAAGTAGCAATGCTCTTAGAACTATAAGAGGTAACGTTCTTGGAACCCATAGTGGCAGTGCTCCTAACACATGCTCGTGATTGATTTCAGTTTTTGGAGTGAGCTTTGCAATATAATTGATAACATGTTTATAGATCTAAATTTAAAAGACTATCTTAATATTGAATTTATTCAAGATAAGAATCAAATTTTTGTGTTTCTCACCTAATTGCTTTGGAAATATTAGTTACATATTTTTGTATAAATATTGTATTTACATGTTTATTACAATATTTAATTCAGTGTAATTCTTTTATTTGTATTTCATTTATTTCCATTTCATTTATCATAGGTACATGGATATGATACAACTATTCAACCTAACATTATTAAGTAAGGTCATTTAGAAGATAATCTTGTTGAAGAGTCTGCTTTTCAAAAGGTAGACTAGTATAGTTTGATTCTTGGATTCTCCAACATTTTATATTTGCATCTGACTTTTATAATTATTTGTCTTACATTTCTTCTTATATTATATTCGATATTTGGTATCAATGAAATATGTGATTTCTTACCAATTCCGTACATCTATATTTGTCCATCAATTGATATTAAATTAATGACATCAAAAATATATTTTATTCTATATTACCTTCATGCACTCATCTTTAACTATTAATACCAATAATTAAAATACTTAAAATTATTTATTACCACAAATTGACAAATATTGATTGTTAAGCGATATATTACTGGTTCATTAATGACATTAAAATATGTAAACGAATAAAAGAAGAAAATGCTTATTTATCCTCATTTACGAATTTATACACTGCTTATGTGTTGGAAACTACGCTCAAACCACTCTGAAACTCTCCTTATTTCTAACAAATTTCTACTCTTCTACGTCCATTTCCACCTCATTTCAATTAAAATTAACAATGAATATGACTCATACATCAAGATAGCTGGGCACGGGTCTATCTTTCACGGTGACATCTCTAAGAAAACTTGTAAAAGGGAGATGGCATGATTATTTCAAAATTAATTATTGGCACAATAATTCTTTAATTGTTGCGGTTGTTTCTATTACTAAAACAAGCCCAGGGCTTCAAGCTTATCAACATGCATGTTTAAAATAATTCGTTGAAGCAACTCTCGGATAACTTTAATATTTAGGAGTATTCTTTTCATTTTATGAGGGAAGTGTATGATACTTTCTTTTAATTTATTGAATAAAGTGTTTTATTTGTTAAATACAAGGAAAATATTTTCTAAGAAAGAGATAATAGAACGTTATAAGGAGCATTTTATATCAATCACATGTACACGGGTGATGCTATGTTTATTTCCAAAGAAAGGGTGTTTTTGGCTTCAGCCATTAAACATGAGAATTTTAGGGTAAGTGTTAAGTTTGTTCTTTCTACATTAGTTTGTTTAGAAAAAAATTACCAATTGTTATTGTGCGCGGTTATGTATGTGAATGGCATTCTTCAAGAATTGTTTTATAATCTCATTTCTTTATGTATCATTGAATTAGATAATAAATTTAGATAATGCATATAATTTATGCAAATATTATTTGTATATCATTTTTTTTACAAAGTGTTATTAAATTTTTGCCATATGAATTTGAAATGGTAAGAAATGATATGCCATCAATGTATAAAGTGTGTCCACTTCGATTTAGCAATGAAGGCCTATTTAAAAAACAAATTCCGAAGACTCTTGAAAGGGACACTTGAGGGTGTAAGTGAAAATAATGATGCGCTATAGCCTAGTTTAATAAGGAGAACATATTGTTATTTTCAGGTTATGTTGGTGACATAAGTGATGTTGATTACATAAATAGTGATATATACAACTTATATAAGCCCTTAAACCACCATACTTTTAGTATCAACACTATTCTTGTGTTGAAGGATACACCTAATGAAGACATCGCCACACAAACCCGTAACACCATGGCCATAAGAACATTGGCTCAACAAAAACAAATGTTATCTCTAATTCAAAAGCAACTCAAGTGTTTGGAGATGTTATTATCAACATTGATGCAGGGTAATTGCATGGGAATATGCTTCTTATTACTGAGGAGGAGGAATACCTTGGATTTGATTTTAGTGTTTAGCATGTCCATAGACAAACTGATAAACTAGTTAGAGAGGCTAAAAATCCAAAGGCTTTGGTGGTTTATAGATTGGATGGATTTGGACAGTCAAAATTAAATTTTATAATAAATGTTATGGATAAGTTCTATGATTTTTTTGAAAGGGGTACTAAATTCAAGGGGATGATTACTTTAAAAATGAAAAACAAGTAATGGACTTTCTTACTGGTGTATACTTTCATTCTATGGGTTTTGCCTACACAATTTATTATGCTTGCTTAGGGTCTTCCATGCCAATTGGATCATTTGATAAGATTAGTCCCACATTCACTCAAATGTGGGGTTTCACTCTCTCTCTACCACCTATATATGTACCTCTCTCCCTTTGTATTCCAAATCAAAAGTTAATGAATATTTTTATCTTTCTCCATTTTGATTTATCTCGTGTAATTCTCCTTTGTCATTTCAATTTGATACAGCTCTTTGGTGGCGTGCACTTGTTTCTTGTCTCATGTAACCATTTGACCTTCGCATTTGCCTTATCCGAATTGGGATTAAACTCTGATATGGTATAGGAGCCATCCATGGTAAACGTTTGTCTGTTATTTGCTGCTAACATTTTTATAAAATCTTGAGATTTTTGGCATAAACAGGATTTTAGATCTATATTATTTTATATTAGATCTATCCATTCCTTTTATCATAGATTTGCATGTTTTATAATGTTGGTATATGGAATATATTTGGAGATATAATATTCTTGTAATTTGATCAAATTCTCTATTGCTTGGAGGAAGGCATTTTTTTCTTTAGGAAACATGATTTTCTTCCACATTGTCTTTTTTGTGGCTTTCTAGGTTAGATTTGATTTTTCATTCTCACACCTAGTTTGCCATCTACCTATTCATGTTGTTACTGATATAAAACAATAGAAAATCATGTAGAAATTTTTCTAGGTTTGGTGCACCTTGATCTAAGATTTCCAGATCATATTGAATTTCTAAATTTTATTAATAAATGTAGAAGTTATGATATTTTTAGTAACCACTACTAAAAGAAAATAGATCTTATAATTTTTAGATTGGAGATTGTTAGTTTCATCCAAAACAAGCTAAGTCTTTTCAAAATTTCCCCAATGTTTTTAGCATGTTAAATTCTTTTTTTAGTAGCTTTATTTAAAATAAGAAAAAGTAGGTTAATTTTATTTTAATACAAAAATATTCATAAGAAGATAGGTCATGTGTAGCATTGCTAGTGGATATTTTTTATTATTTTTTAAAGCCTTGTAGCATGTCTTCTATCAGTTTGGGTGATGACACTTTTGTACATATTTTAGGAAAAGGGTCAATTGAAATGGAAGTAGGAACATTCAATAATGTTCTAAGTGTCCCTTCCATTTAAATGAATGTCTTATCCATGTATCAAATCACTCATATCAACAAAGGCATGAGGTTTGAGTTTTTACTAGATCAGTTATCATTAATGAGTGATACTACAATGGAAGTGGGTAGATCAAATCACTAATCCAAGTTATACACCTTCTCACATTTTTCACCTAATTCTTTTCTAACAACATTACTGACTCATTGAGAAAGAGTTAGCAAATTATGGCATGAGTGGTTTGGCCACCTTAAAAAATTATACCTTGAATAACTTATAAAAATGACATGGTCATAGGCTTCCATTGAGTTCAATTCTCTAAGGGACTTTGTGAGGGGTAATCTACTTGAAAGCATCACAAAGAAAATTTTGACAAAGGCAAAGATTGGAGGGCTTCACAAGCATTGGAATTAGTACAAAGTGATATATCTAGGCCTTTTCCCAGTCTATATTTTATAAGGTCTTAGTATTTTCTCACTTTCATTGATGATATTTTGAGATATACATGGGTCTACTTTATTAAGGAAAATTCTTAAGTGTTTAAATATTTTTGAGACTTCAAGGCACTTGTTGAGAAACAATCTTAGAAATCCATCAAGGTTTTTCGAACTAACAATGGAGGTGAATATGTTAACAACATATTTGAGTATTTTTTCACCACAGAGGGGATTGATATGTAGTGGATAATTACTTACAATCCTTCATATAATATATTTGCAAAATTCAAGAACAAGTCCTTGAAAGAGATGGCTAATTGTATGATTCACTCTAAATCCTTGGCACCTACGTATTAGGCCAAATCCATTAAGTGTGTTTGTTATATTTAAAATAGGAATCCTCACAAATATTTGAAAGACGTAACACCCTTTGAAGCTTGGCATGGAAGGAAACCTGATGGAACATTAGTCTAAGCCTTACATCTTTGTAAGTTATCTAGATGGTGTCAAGAGGTACTACCTTGTACATCCAACAACACATGAGTTATTCATAGAGATAAGTGTTCAATTTCAAGAGAGTCCTAAGATTCAACACTTGACACTTTTATTTAATTGGATTCACTTAGACTTGATGATTCTTCTTATGACTCAGTTCATCCAATGCATGTCCCTGATTCAAGGACTTCTTCTTCCAATTTTGATAGCAAGGGCAGTGATGGGGAGTCTTCTACATCCACCTCTAGTCATGAGAATGAGGAGTTAGCACCTGACTTACCCACATCTGGACCTCTTTGGCCTAGACAGACACTTCAGAGTGTAGGAACGTAGGTAGGGGATCCGAAAGATGATAGACGTACTCAAGAAGATTATTAAAGTGGTTCACATGCTTTTTTTTCTTCAGTTTTAGATCCATAGATATTCTAAGAGGATTTAGGCATAGTTGAGTGGGATAACACTATGCAGGAAGAATAATATTCCTTGATAAAAAATCACACATGGGATTTAAATTCACTTCCTAAGGGAAGGAAGATGTTTCGATCTAGCTGGATAAATCGAATTAAGTTTACAATAGATAGGTTGGTGGATAAGTATAAGGCACGATTGGTTGCCAAGGGTTTTTCATAGGTAGATGGCATTGACTACTCAAACACTTTTGCAACTATTTCAAAGATGAGTTTGATCTTACTCACACTATCTATAGCTGCAGTATATGGTTGAGATGTGCACCAGATGGATGTGAAGAGTGCCTTTTTCACATAGACCTTTAGGAGGAGATCTACATAGAGCAACAACTTGGGTTTGTTCAGGATTTATTCTTAGTTTGAAGACTTAGGAAGTATTTCTATAGCCTCAAAGAAGCCCATTAAGCTTGGTACACGAAGATGGATTCTTTTGTCTTACTTCAATTTTCACCAAGTATCATTTATATCCCAATGTGTAATTTGTTTAGAAGGATGATTCTTTACTGATACTATTCCTTTATGTTGATGATCTTTTTATCACTGGCAGTTCCTCATCGGATATTACATCAGTGAAGATAGCTCTACAGGATATATTTGACATGATAGAGTTGGGTCTTCTGCATTACTTCTTTGGCATCAAGATTTTACAATTTGATTCATGGATTTCACTTGCAAATCCCATGTATGTTCTCGATCTTTTGGCTTAGTTTCACATGGCTGATTTTAATCCATATTCAACTCTTTTTCTATTAGGAGACAAACATGACACTGATTATTTTACACCTTTGGTTGATGCCACTTGGTATTGACAACATGTTTCTAGCCTCATTTATCTAACTCATACTGGGCCTGCTATTTCATATGCAGTGGATCTTTTCTCCAGATTCATGTAAGAACCCCATGCACTGTATTGGAAAGAAACTAAGAGGATCTTGCATTACATTTAGGGATGTTATAGGTTTGGGATTCAATATAGATTTGTTATAGAGGTTGATTTTGTTGGTTTTACAGATTTAAATTGATGTGGTGATACTCAAAATCATAAATCCACTTTAGCTTACATATTTCCTTTGGGTTTTGGTCCCATCAGTTGGTTTAGAAAGAAGCAAAATGATATTTCTATATCATCCACAAAGGTAGAGTATAAGGGAACTATTAATGTAACTACTAAGGCTATTTGGCTTCAGGGGATTTTATCCAAGTTTGGCATTCCTTTTAGGCAACCCAATATCATCTATTGTGATAACCAGAGTACCATATAGATATGCATGAATCCAGTTCAATACCAGTGCACCAAACATATTGAGACTCACATGCATTTTATTTGAGATCTTACTTATGATTAGGTCATTGACTTGAGATTTTGTTAGTCTTTAGATCAAGTTGTATATATCTTTACAAAACCCTTCACTGAGAGCAAGTTTATTCATCTACAAGATCTTCTTAGGGTGTGGTCTACATCATCAACAACAACATCTTCACGGGGAGCTTCTAGCCTAATCACTTCTTCTATGCTTCTATTTTTTTAGGGTAGCTTTTTCTATTGGTTTTCTCATTTTCTCTACTTTACGAGAGATTGTTATGTACTTGAGTACCTCATCAGGCCTCATTGCCAAGACCTAATTCTTTAGCCCATCTTTCTTATTCTTAAAGGGGGGTGTTGGTGTAGACTTTTATTCTACGGGTTTTGTCTACACGATTCATTATGCTTGCTTAAGGTCTTAGAGGCCATTTGGGTAATTTGGGAAGATTAATTCTATATTCACTAGAATGTGGGTTTCACTCTTTCTTGAACATATATATGTACCTCTCTCCCCTTATATTCTGTATCTAAAGTTAATGAATATTTTTGGCTTTCTCCATTTTGATTTCTCTCATGCAATTGTCTTTTATCATTTCAATTTGCTACAGCTCTCTGTTGGTGTGCACTCACTTCTTGTCTCATGTGATCATTCGACCTTCACATTCGGCTTATCTAGATTGAGATCAAACTCTGATATTTCTAGTCCATGAAGATTATGAAGTGTGTAATATTGTTGTACAAATATAAGATAAGGCAGAAGAAAGAAATTAGTTTCTCAAGTGGGCAATGATTTTAAAATAATGAGTAGCCAAATTGACCAAGGAAAAATATTCAAACTCAACAAGAATTTGATAAGCTCTAGAACACTTTACAAGATGCAGTAAGAAAGAATGCAAATTTGGATGAAAAGTTGAACCAATTGATCAAATTTGGAATTGATGATTTGAGGAAGAAGATCAAAAAAATTGTGTTGGATTAATGTGAAGTTCCTCAAGTTGGAGAATTAGTAGCTAGCGAGGAGTAAGCAGAAATGGGAGAAAAATGAATTAAGTCATGGATATAAATAATTAATCTCAAAGAGCCAAGTAAGGCAATCTAACGCAATTTTAGATGACATTAGGTCTTCAAAGGCTAGAAATGTTAAACATCCTATGATGATCAGTGATGATGAGAATATTACTTTTGCTCTTGTTTGTTGAATTTCTTAATTTTCTTGTTCAAAAAAAGTTGTGGTACTTTTTTATTTGGCATTAATTTTATGACACTTAATTAATACTTATGAAAGGGTTTTTAGCATCGTTTTGGCCTATAAGATGTTCATAAAGATACCCTTTTTGATGACATTGGTTCCACATTGATTAATTGTGGGTTGGTAGTTAGTTGTAGGTTATGGATGATGATGGTTGGTATCTTATCTGTTGGTTTCTTTTTAACTTTTATGATTAATACTTGCAATATAGTGATGAAAAGGTGCCTCCAAAAAGATTCAACATTTAAACATTTTCTTTTTTATATTTCAATATTTAAAATTAATTAAAGATTATTTATGAAGAGCCTCCAAATAAATTTAACCTATAAGATTAGAGACAATCTTATGATATTATTTATTATTTATATTTTACGACAAATTAATTATAATTTTTTAAATAAATTTTAATCTATTATTATCGTTCAACTTATAGTTAATTTCATCAGCGTCTATTCTTCTTCTTTCCATATTCATCATTACTTTTACTAATTTTTAATATTTAAACTGTGTATACTTTTTCATTTTAATAGATAAATTAATAAAAAATTAGCTTAATTTTTAAGTTAAAAATTTTAAATAATCTTTTGAAAAATTTAGCAAATTTTCCTTCAACATTAATATTTAAAATGTGATGAATTTAGTGATTAGAGGGAAGGGAGAACGTTTTAAATGATTGAAGAGTGTTATCATGTTTTAGCGAGTATCTAATTTAATTAATATTGCAAAATATAATTTACAGTGATAGTTTGGTGGGTACATGTTTTTTTTTTCTTAAAAAAATTAAGTAAAAAACTGAAGAAAAAAAAAAAAAAAAAAAAACTAAAAACTAAAACTAAGACTATTTAAGCTGTATGAAAGTACAGCGACATTGCAGCCACATTTGGCACTAAAATACTTAAAACTTTTTATAAAAAATAATTAGAAAGATATATCTTATATACTGTGAAGTCATAGGAAAAATTATAGGGTGGCGCAGGGTGGAGGTTAAATTTAACAGTTGATTTTAGGAAAAGTTATAAGGGTAGGGGTAGGGGTGAGGGTGAGTGTGGGCGTTAAATTTGATAATCAATTTTATTTTTTAATTTAAAAAATTAATGATAATTATTTATTTAATATTATTTTTTAAATATTAATATAATTTATAATAAAATTATTATATATATTAAATAATTTTTAATTTTATTTTGTAAGGAAAAAACATAAATACATTCACACATATATCACATTTTAACCGATATTTAAAGGATCTTTATCAAAATGTTTTCATAAGATTAATATATATTTTTAATTTATTATTAAAAAGGTTTAGTATTAAAAAATCAAATTTATAATAATATTATGAGAAAGGCTTTTGAATTAAAAAATCAAACTTATAATAATGATGTGGGCGGTGGTAAAGTGTAAAAAAAAAAAAAAAAAAAAAAAATTTGACTGTTCATTCAAATATAGTATGAATGTGTTTCTATTTTATTTGCAATATTTTAAGCATATGGTAGAGTTGGGAGTTTTCATTTCTTATAATATGTAACGAATTTAAATTAAGTTATTTCAGATTGTTATTTTTTAAATAAATATATTTAAGATAAATGTATTATTATGGAAATTATCATATTTTCACAAATATATTCACATATATGTAAATTCATAATATTTTACATATATGATAATTCAATACTATTTATTTTGTCAGAGACATTTTATTGTAACACCACAAGTAGATATGACTAACTGATTCATATTTGGATATTCCAAAACCACATAACAACTTGTACAGATAAGTAGATGGTGACATAAATAGAGTCAGTGCATCTCAATGTTTAGTCCACACAATGAACATAACTATGTCAAATTCATTACCATTGTGGATTGTCAATCTCAGACTTACCTGCCACATAATGTACTTAATGGATAATGTTCTTAACTGCATAGTCTTGAGTTATTATTATTATTATTATTATTATTATTATTATTATTATTATTATTATTATTATTATTATTATTATTATTGTTGTTGTTGTTGTTGTTGTTGTTAAAAGGGGCCCTAACCCATACATAGATAAGAACAAAAAAGTAGGTTGTCTTAGAAAAAACACAAACCCTTTCCAAACAAGGGAAGACCCCAAAGAAAAAGGGTAGCCCACAAAACTAGGGAACAAACCCTGTAAATACCAATATACACCAATTGAAAGCCAAACAAAAATATAATACCCAAACAATCGGATAGAAAATAACAATTAAAAAAAAACCCCATAGATAGGGCAGCATCCACTTCATCATCCACTTCATCATACAATTGATTTGAAATCGATACAAGGAAATCTGTAACATCTAAAATAGGGGCAGAAGATCTCCTAGGAGTATGTTTGAAATCTAGGAACACATGCATAGTCAAAGGCTTGCCATCTTCCCAAATCTATTTGGATGGAGTGAAAACACCTCCTAAACCCACAACATCCACCATGGACTATAGACGATGTTGCATATGAGATAAAAGAACACATCGAGTGACTTTCCTATTGATGTGTTTTCAATCTCACTTTGCATAGCTACCTCTACCCCTTTATCCTTGCATAAATTGACTAGAAATTGAGCAATCATTATCATTTTCTTTGACTCGAGTTTCCCCAAGAATCGATCTAGAGATGGAAAAGGAGCCATAAATTTATTTAAAATCACATGTTATTCCATCACATTAGTCAACACATCATGTAAAGACATGAACCTAGATTCCAGTTCTCTAAAAATAAAGAGGGGAATAACACCTAAGCGCTGGGACCCAGAGAAGGGGAGAGAAGAACCATCTTGTGCTGTTAGTATGTCGAGATAAGCACACAATCCTCCTCTTAGACTTGGCCAAACCATAGTCTCCACCACCTTGTGTGTAGTATCTCCATCTTTGATTGTGAACAATATTTTTGTCATGAAAACAGAGGCAACATCTGCATTTGTTTTGTTTCTCCAATTAACATGCATGTATCCAAAGACATAAGATTACTTTCACTGCATCCAACACCTCCACACTAGGCATCTAGAAAATTAGGGGAAACTGATGATCAATAATAGTATCTGAGTATGTCATTCCCTATTTGTCATCACATAGGGAGATAATGGATTCAACCATAGCCACAAAGTCCATAGGTTTGAGAAAGAATGCCATCGTCACTGACTAGAAAATCCACAAATTACCAAAAAATGAGAGATTCGACCCTTAATTACCCTCTTCTAAAGGCCACATGCATACAAATCAATTGAAACCACATCAAAATCATTTTCACATGTCAAGAGAACTCAAAGCATTGATGTCATTAAATTCACCTATTGCGGATCCATAAAGAGGTATGATAGGACACCACGCAAAGGCCTTAGATTTGATTGATCATATAATGTGTAGGTCGTCTCCCAAAATGATTATCCATTATATAGTCACATCTTTGATCAACCTTACAATTTGCTAAGGAATCAACTCGTTGATTTGTTTGCCTAAAACAATGGTTGATAGCCCAAGACGAGAGTTCATCTAAACTAGGCCAACCCATACTGATAATGTTTTTCAACTTCCATACTTTTGTGGATTGTTTATAGCTGGCATCCATAATAAGCTTTGAATCACCTTCAATAATCAAGGTCTCAATCTCACATTGACGAGACAATTGGAGACCTAAGACCATCGCTTGAAGTTTAGCCTCATTGTTGGTACCATCATGAAGTAATACTGACAAGACTTACATCAGAGAGTCTAAACAATCCCTTATACTACACCCAGCACCAAAAGCTCCTATATTCTCTCTAGCGGCCCCTTCAAAATTTAGCTTAAAGAACCCAACAAGAGAGGAATCTAGACAATGGAGATACGAGTAGAGGAAATATCCTTACTTACCCTTAACCCATTTCATATATTTATATATATATATATATATATATATATATATATATATATATATTTAATATATTTAATAATTTTTATAATATATCATATATTTAATAATTACAAATATAACATATTATAATATATGTTATTTAAAAATATTATAAGTTATGATATATAATTTTATTATAAATATAAATATATTAAAATATTAATATTATTTACATACTATTATAAAAATATAATTTATAAAATCATATATAATATATTAATATTATAAAAATAATAATATTTATATTATATATTTTATTATATATTATTAATAATATATACTAATATATAAAAAAGTAATATATATTAATAGTGAATAAAAGATACATTACAATAACATTTAATAATATTTATATTGCAAAATATATAATATATTTATCGATATAATATATTATATATCATTATAATATAATATTTATAATTGATTAAACATAAATTCAAAAAAATTAATGTTATATTCCATGTTAATAATATTATTCTAATGAAGTTACAGATTGAATGTCTTACAGTAATTAAATCAGTGTTCATATTGTCTTCGTCTACCTTTGATAATACAAAATGACCAATCAAAAGTGTTGACTCCGTGTAAGTTGTACACCCCTTTACAATGAGTAAAGGACATGTAAATTCACTAACTACCTTGAATCCATATCTAATATACAATATGAATCTTTTGAAATACGACACCAATTAAACTACTGAAAAAAAATAAAAATAAAAAAGAACGATGGATATACATAATTCGTCAATAAACGTGATGAATCCGTGTTTGAATGAATGAGAGAGAGGAGAATGATTTCAGCAGTCATCGTAACTGAATAACGGTTGCTGGTCAGTCAACAAATGTGATGGATTCGTCTCCGCAAAAACAATGCCTCATGCTGTTGACCATTGAATTATCGTACCCGTAGAATACACAAAACGTGCACGGCATCTTAACAGCTATATTTTTCTTTTTATTTAATTAGTAATTATAATAAATATTATAAATGTTAATTATATCATCATTCGTTTTCAATATTTTATGTTCTAAAGTTTAGAATTTTTATTACATTTTCATTTATCTATAATTAAGTTTAGGGCCAACTTTGAGGATACCCGTATGTCACCATATTATGATTCTTGTTTATTAAATATTATTGAATCAAAATTTTAATGTTTTTATTAATTAAATATTATTGAACAAAAATTTTAATATTTTTGTTTATTAAATATTTTTAAATATAAATTTTTATTTATTTATTTAATATATTTTATGATGTTATGGTATTATATTATATAATATTTTAGTTGTTATAATTTATATGAAAATTGGAATTTCAAATTATTTATATCAATTAATTTAAAATTTATTGTCTGTTATTTTGTTTTAAGTGATTATAAAATAATTTTAAATTGATATTTTTTGAAGAATAATTATATATATACCCATACCCCCCCACACATACTAAAAAATGGTTATAAATCTTTAATTTCAAACCTTGATCTATATCACACATCTATTCAGAAAAATCTTATAATATTTTATATTGTTATATCTTGAGATAATAATGTTATATTTTTTATATGTTGAATTCATACAAGAAAAATATTTTCTTTGATTCTATATTGTTTATATATCTTAAACATATGTGGAGTATATTATTCTAAAACAATATAGGTTTATATGTAACAACTTATTCATAACCTACATATTATATTATATTATATTATGAGCATTTCTTATTTTATCTTCACATAGTGTATTTAAATTCTTTATTTATATTTTGAAATGTGAACTTCAAAAAGTTATGACTAATATTAAAAAAAGGTAATATATAAACATTATATACTTCTATTTATATACTTTTATTAGAAAAATCTCTATGGTGTATTAATATCTAAATGCGTATCTTATGTATTTCACATACTCCATTAATAAATGATTTCATGACATTCTACATGAAATTATCACTAAGAGGTGATATATCCTTAATGAATATTTATTAAAAATGTAGATTTTTTTAACAGGGTGAAAATAAATGTATTAGACTTATTTATTCAAATATAAAGGAAGAGAAAATCATCACTAATATATTCTATGACGGAACATGCTAGAGAAATATTTTCATCACCACATACTTACAAATACTATACACATTCCAAGGCTATATATTATAACATAAGAAATTAACTACAAACATACATTAAACTAGTATAAAGTGAACACAAATCTTCTTCTTTTACTTAATACAATAGTGAAAAAGTGATAAAATATAGTAAAAGACAATGACAATTATATATCTTTAAAAAATACTCATAGGAGAGAAGTAATTATACATGATTAAAAATTATTTATAAGAGAGTAATAGTTATACATTATTATTAAAACATTCATAAGAAAGTGGAATTTATATAATAGTAAAAATATGTTAACTTGATAGACATACATACATAAACTTGTAATAAAGCATAAATAAATAATAAATAATATCACATAGTTGTCTCTAAGAATAAAATTATCGGTTAAAACCACCTGGAGACTCTCCATAGATATCTATTAATCAATATCAAGTATCAAATCATAAAAAGAGAGATAGCATTATATATGTTGTCTCCAAGAGTAGATTTGAGTATAAACCTCTTAGAGGTGCCCTTTCCTCAATATATTCCAAGTACATCAACCTTAAAAGTTAAAAAATACCCAACAAATAACAAACCTTAACCCACAACCAACAACCACCAACCCACAATGAACCAATGTGGAAATAACATCATCAAAAGGGGCATCTCCGTGAGCATATTATAGGACATAACCATGCTAACCCTTTCATATATATTTATTGTCATAAACTTAACCAGATAAAGAAATTAACATGAGTCTCTTGGAAAAAGAAAATTAATAAAACCATCAAATAAGAATAAAAGTAGTATGTTCATTATCATTTAACATCATAGGTTTTTCAACATTTCCAGCCTCTGAATACCTAAAATCCTTTCTAGCTTACCATCAATTACCCTACTTGGTTCTCTATGAAAAATTATTTATATCCATGACTTAATCCATTTCACTCATTGCTAGCTAGTGATCCTCCTCCAACTCAAGCAACTTCAAAATATCAACCAATACAATTTTTTTGACCTTATTCTTCAAATCATGGCTTCAACATTTAGTTCAACTTGTTATCCAAATTTACATTCTTTCTTACTGCATCTTACAAAGTGTTCTATAACTTATAAAAATCGTATTGCATTTTAATATTTTTATAGGTTAGTTTGGCTACTCTTTTTTAAAAAACTATTGCCCACATATAATATAGTTATTACCTTCTTGTGCCATATCTTTCATTTATACAACAATAATGTGCACTTCATAATTGTCATGGTTTGGCAAGTCCATTACTTGTTTTTTATTTTTAAAATAATCATATCCTTGAATTTAGTTTCCCTTTCAGAAAATATCATAGAATTTTTCCAAAAATTATATTACAAATTTTAATTTAAGATCTTCCATCCCATCTAATCTATACACCAATTCCTTTACATTTATAGCCTCTCTAGCTAGTTTATTAGTTTATATGTGGACATGCTAAACATTAGAATTGAATCTAGCATATTCCTCCTCTTCAATTCTAGGAAGAATATCAAACCAAGCTTTAGTGCATCACTATTTTCACTTACACCTTCAAGTGTCCCTTTAAGGAATATGGTGGTTCTAGCTTTTTGTTATCTAAAATATAATTTAAATAAGTCTTTATTGCTAAGTTGAAGTGGATTCATTGTACACATTTATGATCTATCGTATCTCATAAACATAATGATATATAAACAATGTTTATAAAATTTATTCCCATTATCACAATTTCTTCCCTAATTCAATAATACAAAAAGAAATGAAATTATAAAATTTCTCCCACACAATACCTTTCACTCAACTACCCACAATGACAATTTGTAATCTTTATAAACATATTAATATAAGAAAAATGAAATTAAAACCTACCCTAAAATCTTGATGTTTAATGGTTGAAATAAAAATATTATTTTATTTGAAAATAAAATTAACATCCCTTGTACACATGATCAATATAAAAACCTCATTATAATATCTTTATATATTTCTTGAAAAACATTTCCCTTATATTTATAAATAAAACATCTTATTCAATAAATTAGCAAAAAGATTCATACACTGCATAAAATGACAAAATCCTTCTGAATGTCAAATTTATCTAGCAATTTATTCAATGAATTAATTTACAAAGACTCTACATGCATGTTGATAAGCTCGAAGACCTGGCTTGTTTTAGTAATGGAAACACCCTACCAGTTAGAAAGTTATTGTGCCAATAATGAATTTTGTAGTAGTCCCACTGTTTCCATTTTATAGGAGTTTTTAGAGGTGTTGTCATGCAAGATGGACCTATGACCAATTAGCTTGATGCAGGAGTCATATTTGTTTTTAATTTGATTTGATTTGAAGGTCCCTATCTAATCTATTAAGCACTTGAACATTTCCTTGGCAAAATTTTGATAAAGTGAACCAAGTAATAGGGGAATAGTGCCTATGGTGGTGATTTAGATCAAATTGGCCAAGTTTTGTTGAGTAAATAGAATGATGCTTCTCTTTCACTAGCATGACATCTCATCAGAAGAACTATTATTTGTCTTATGCTGACTTAATCATATTAAAGTATTCATATGCAATCTTGTTGTCCATGGAAAGAAAATATACCATCCACATCTAAATACTTATCCTTTCAACAACATCATTCAAAGCATAAATATTAATAAGACCAAAAATCTACTTGACAAAAATAAAAATCATCTAAAGAGTGTGGTTAGATGATTCTCCTCCCAAATCTATCACAAAATATGCATAGAGTGGCAAAATCATAGTGATTAAGCCATCACATCCTACATCATGTATAGACATATGATAAATAACATTAGGCTAGCTGACTTTAATTGTTGTCTAAATGGTAAAACCAATTATTTTAACTTATTTCAAACACAAATTATGCATATCTAAAAATTTCTAACAATTACCCTACAACACAAAGTATTTATGTGTTAGGTCAGTTAAACCACAAACATTAAAATAAAAAAAGATTCATCAAAAACCATCCAAATTCAATGGAAACCATCTAGGTTCATGGTTTCACCCTTTTAGCCTTTTAACACCTCAAATCAAATTTTCAAGAAAATATTAAATAAACTCATTTTCCTCACTGTTATTTAGATGAATCTCTTTTTCTAATTTGATTTAAATTGCTAATTTCCTTTGTTAACATCTAAAAAATTTAATTTTTCTTTCTCATTTTAAAAATTGGGTGCATAATTTATTTTTTAACATACATATAACAAATAAAATTATTTATTGACATTAAATATATATTTCTAAAAAAAATAGTACATTAATGTATTCTACACTTAAATTTTTATTAATGAAATTAGATGTACTAAAAAGTATTAAAAATGGATAGTTGAATGATAGAATAGTAATAACATGAATATTATATAATACCCTTCACATGTATATAATATGAAACATTTTAATTTAGTGAATCCCTCTACACAAAATAAATAACAATATTTAAAAAATTATTTTTAAAATATTTAATAAACAAGAATCATAAGTTGGTATTCTCAAAACTAGTAAAGTTTATATAATATTTTTAAAAATAATCACAATATAAATTTTTTTAAAATTTATTTACTATTTATTATTGATGTAAGTGAAATCTCTAATATTTGTTGTGGTATTTATCAATTAAAAAATATAAAAATTGGTTGGTATTAAAAACATTTAAATTTAATATTTTATAATAATAAGTTAATTTAATTGAAATAGTGTATTGAGAGAGAAATTAATAATAAAATATTAAGAGCTAGATAAAATTAAAATGATATTCTTTATTATTTTATAAACATGTTATGTTATTAGATTATAAAGTAAATATCTAGTAATTATTTTTTGAATATTTAAAGTCAAATGAACTACAATATTTGTGTTTATAGAAATTGAAATTAATTATGAACATTATTTGTTCAACTATCGATATGGAACAATTAGAAATAAAAAAGATAAAATTAAAATAAACGCTGGAGTGAGAAAAAGAGAAAGAAGAAATCTATAAAAAGAAAAGTTGAAAGGAATCAAACTTGCCAACAAAGTTGAATTTGAACCTATAATCATATAATCAACAAATGTTTTAGAAATTTAGATTACACCATTTTTCTTGATCTATAAATATACATGATTATTTAAGATATATAACTTATCTACTAACACTCAACTTTCAAGATTGAGCATACTACTCTATCAAGACATGATATCCAAAACACTCATCCCAACCAAGATCAATTAATAAATAAAAAAAATGTAAAAATCAATTAAGTTTTTATCACAGAGTTACACCTTTCCTTCTCTAACAACCTTTATTGTATGTGGGCACTATAACTACCCAACACATTAACAATTAGCTTAGATTATTATTAATATATATTTAAATAATTATTTAAATCAATGTACTAACTTCAGTAATCACTTCAATAATTATAGTGTGATAATTTTTATTAATAAAAAAATTATTAATCAATATATTATGTAAAAAAAATTAGATAGATTGTCAATCATTTATGATAGAACTTAGGTTATATTATATTGGTTGGATAAGACCTTTGATATTTTCATAATTTATAAAATTGAATAACCTGAAATTATGTATAATAACTAATAATTCTTAAATAAAATTATGTATAATATTTTTGATCCAAGATATTTTCAAATTATCAGCAAGTATTTTATAAAAAAATTACAAAATAAAATAATGGATTGAAATTCACGGCTCAGAACAAAAACGAAAACTAAAAAAATTGGGAAATATTAAATAAGGGTTTTTTCCTTGGATCTGGTACAAAACCGGGGTAATAATTGATGTCTCAAAAACAGCCAAGAAACTTATCCCTAATGTCGTTAATATTTCCCATTGAAGAGGCTGATGGAATAGATGAATACCTTGCGTTGCAGATGCTTGAGAGTGTATTGGCGTGTTGCTTTCAGAAAGTGCAGAACCCAACTGAAGTTGGCCTGCAGGCAAACGCTGAATCCCGACCTCCTTTTATCTAAGACTTTGAATTGTAAAATTAATTGGATAAAAATTAACTGCACTTTTTTCCCTCTGTTAGCTCACTACATCATAGACTTTTCCACCCTGCTTCCACTGTAGGTTAGGCCTTAATATAGTTCAAAAATCCTTACAAATTTCAATAAAATTTAACTTATTAATATAATCAAAATTTATTTGTAATTCTTTTATTTTTGGCCATTCGAGCTCTAAAAACAAACTGCAAACTGCCTCTGGAGAGGAGGTAGGATAATCCTCCAGAATCTATCGCTATGCAGATCATCATTCATGAAGCACATTTGCTAGATTTACAGGGTAAATAAATTTCCAAATAATGATGGTGAAACCTAAACATAAGCTGTCATATGCTTTGTAGTGGACTAAAGCATTTAGGCTGTCTTGACATCCTTGGTTGATCTGTTATACTTCATGTGGCTCTTCACGAGCTGGCCGGCAGCAAGAGCAGACATGAGAGACAGCTCGCCGGCCAAAACTGCACCTGCCACAATTCTGGCCAAATTCTGAGCATTGGCACCAGGACATTTAGCATTTGCTCCTCTTACTCCCAGCATGTTCAAGCACGCTGCCTGTGAAGCCAATTGGGTGCCTCCTCCCACTGTTCCCACTTCTATGCACGGCATGGTCACTGAGATGTGCAGATCTTTGCCACCATTCGCAGCCTCCATCATGGTGATACAGTGGGAGCTCTCCACATTTTGGGCTGGATCTTGGCCTGTTGCAATGAACACAGCAGACACAATATTGGCAGCATGGGCATTGAATCCTCCCACGGCACCTGCCATTGCAGATCCCGTCAAGTTCTTCAACATGTTCAGCTCCAACAACGCTGGAATTGTCGTCTTCAACACCTTGTTCACAACTGCTTCTGTTATAACGGCCTCACAAACTATTGATTTCCCCCGCCCTTCAATCCAGTTCACTGCTGTGGGCTTCTTGTCTGCACAGAAATTGCCTAAAAACAGAACACCACAAAATAATTAGACCACCCACAATTGCATAGAATAAAAATCCAAAAAAGTGACGAAAAATCGCAGAGGGCTTGAATTACCAGAAACGCTGATAACATCCATGTCAGGGAACACGATCTCAAGATGATCTAAGACATTCTGAACACCCTTGGAGACCATATTCATCCCCATTGCATCTCCCGTGAAGCAGGCGAATCTCATGTACAAATTCCTGCCTGCAATTGCACATTTTATGCCCTGTAGTGTGGCAAATCTGCTTGTACTGTTGAAGTAATAAAGACCAAAATTATTATCAGCTATCTTAAAAGTATAGCTTAACTAGAAATACCCAATACACATAAAGCTCACGCAAAAGAGGGGCTGAAAAAAAAATCAACTACCTGTTAAAAATGTCGGATAAGTTCTGAGAGTTTGTGGGATCCTCAATATAGGATTTGAGATCTGCAGCCCTCTTGGCACTCTGAAACCTGACCAGAGGAGCCCTCGTCATGCCGTCTCTGATAAGAACGCTTGTAGCACCACCACACATAAGGATGGCCTTGCAACCTCTGTTGGTGCTTGCCACCAGGCACCCTTCTGTGGTTGCCATGGGCACCATGTACTCAAACCCATTGAGCAGGAGTGGCCCTGCAACCCCCACAGGGATTTGTACATACCCCACAGGCATCTCACAACACTGCCCAAGAATGGATTCATAGTCATATCCCTCCAAGGGCAGACCATCAAGAGATCTCCCAGTAATGAGCTCCAAGGCCTTCCTCCTCACAGTGGCAGCTCTCTTGCAGTCCCCAAGTGAGGATTCAAGAGAATACGAAGCTACTGTGCCATTGCAGACAGCAGCTACAATGGCTCCATCTTCATTGTCACCAAGGGCAATCTCTTTGAGTTGGACCTCATGTTTCTTAACAACAATTTCTTCTTTGGGTGGTACCACACAGGTTGTTTCAGGGGTGTTCAAATCCTCAACAAAATCATCCCAGGGATCATCATTGCTCTTACTGATGAAGTTCTGGACATAATCAATGCCAAAGAATCCCAACAAGTATATGAAGGAAGCGAGCTGGGCCACAATGGCCACAAGCTCCCAAAAGCTCACCACATGGAGGGGTGTTGATGTTCTGATTTTCTCCCTCCATCTACTCATCAGGAAATATGATGAAGAGAAGAATAGCACAAAGAAGACCTTGTTGGTGAGTCCCAAAGGGAGAAGCAGGGCATCAGATGCCAGCACCTTTGAATTCTCATTCTCCATCTTCCCACCATCGTCCATTTTCTTCATCGTCTTGGATTCACTCCAACAATAAAATTCGCTACCATTTTTCACACCCATCTTAAGATTTTTTTAGCCTAATGATAAATGGGTGTTAATTTGCTTCACCGTAGGCTTTGGAAGACTCCAATGCAATGAAGACCTCAGTGTTTCCTGTATTTATGGACAAGGAGAAGCACAAAACGATAAGTATAACTCTCTTCCAAATATTCTGTTGACCATGAAAATAAATAAATATTCTGTTTGCCTACCAATTAAGACCAAGAGATTTTTTAACGAACGAAGAACGGGATTTTTTAAGGAACTAGTATTTTTATTAGGAATGTTTAATTGCAGGTAAATATTTTTATTTTAAAAATTAACAAATATGTGTATAATAAATATATTTTAAAGGAAAATGTATATTTTGTTAAATATGTATGTATGTATGTATGTATTATGAATTTAATAATTTTATAGATATTTTATAAGAATATATATATATTTTTAAATTTATTTATTATCAAATTTGAAATTTTAAAAAATTGTGAAAAAATAGTTAATTGGTGAAAAATAGTTCTTAAAAAATATTTTGTGGACGAACACATTTAAAATTTTGTTTATTCATGTTGTATATATTTGTATAGATTATTTGTATCGAAGACATCTATAAATGACTCTATTGTATTTATTAAGTGTTAATCCCAAAGCATTTATTGAATGTTAATCATATATTTTTTGTGTACTTGTTTATCTGTCTCTCATTAATTCAAATGAAGTGTTATTAGTGTATTTGTCGATTTTAGATGTGCCCCCTCTTTCTTCTCATCCTTTAAATTTATCTTTCTCTATGTGTCTCTTGGGCTCTATTTAAAGAATGTTGATATTCTTTACGCTTGAACTAGAAGCACCAACAATCCTTGCAACTATTAGAAGCATTGATGCTCTTTACAACTATTAGAGGTGTGGGTGCTCCTTTCACCTGATGGAAGCATTAAATTTTTTTGTCACATTATTTTTTATCTTCCTTAAGTCACAATGTACTTGTCCCTTTCGTCCTTTTTTTTTTGCTTACAACCATTTGATATCAATCCGTGCATCAATAGGGTCTTAATTTGAATTTAATTATCTCTAAATACACAAAAAAATATAGTTAATTTGACACCCAAAATTCACACGAATAAGCACACTAAGCATTCATAGATAAATCATAGCAAACATGAGATATTGAACAATAATTAAAGCATTTATCATTGTTTTAAGCTAGCATTTTCCTATGAAGTATTTTTTAGTGAAATAACTAACGTTTTATCTATGTTATGCAATTTCTATTTTGAAATCATTTCCTTTGTGTAAATTTTTTTGACATTTCTATATCATAGTTCCCAACCTTTAGCACCCTGACAACAAATAAGATAGTTATATTGGTCACCAATTTTAACACATGCCCTTATAATTGTGCTTCTTTAGATATCATAAATAAATTAGAGCCATTCCAAGGAAAAAATTAAATTCTCTTTTCAGGGGTACATGAGGCACAACACAAGATATGAAGGTATAAAAATGAAGGGTAGGTACAGGTGCACAAAACCCATAAGTCAAATTTCCAAATTCTATCATGCTTGACTTGAAATGTTGCTGCTCTTTGAACGAGAAGTGGAGGCAATCTAAAAAACAGAAGTAGCAATGCTCTTAGAACTATAAGAGGTAACGTTCTTGGAACCCATAGTGGCAGTGCTCCTAACACATGCTCGTGATTGATTTCAGTATTTGGAGTGAGCTTTGCAATATAATTGATAACATGTTTATAGATCTAAATTTAGATGACTATCTTAATATTGAATTTATTCAAGATAAGAATCAAATTTTTGTGTTTCTCACCTAATTGCTTTGGAAATATTAGTTACATATTTTTGTATAAATATTGTATTTACATGTTTATTACAATATTTAATTCAGTGTAATTCTTTTATTTGTATTTCATATATTTCCATTTCATATATCATAGGTACATGGATATGATACAACTATTCAACCTAACATTATTAAGTAAGGTCATTTAGAAGATAATTTTGTTGAAGAGTCTGCTTTTCAAAAGGTAGACTAGTATGGTTTGATTCTTGGATTCTCCAACATTTTATATTTGCATCTGACTTTTATAATTATTTGTCTTACATTTCTTCTTATATTATATTCGATATTTGGTATCAATGAAATATGTGATTTCTTACCAATTCCGTACATCTATATTTGTCCATCAATTGATATTAAATTAATGACATCAAAAATATATTTTATTCTATATTACCTTCATGCACTCATCTTTAACTATTAATACCAATAATTAAAAGATTTAAAATTATTTATTACCACAAATTGACAAATATTGATTGTTAAGCGATATATTACTGGTTCATTAATGACATTAAAATATGTAAACGAATAAAAGAAGAAAATGATTATTTATCCTCATTTACGAATTTATACAGTGCTTATGTGTTGGAAACTACGCTCAAACCACTCTGAAACTCTCCTTATTTCTAACAAATTTCTACTCTTCTACGTCCATTTCCACCTCATTTCAATTAAAATTAACAATGAATATGACTTATACATCAAGAGAGCTGGGCACGGGTCTATCTTTCACGGTGACATCTCTAAGAAAACTTGTAAAAGGGAGATGGCATGATTATTTCAAAATTAATTATTGGCACAATAATTCTTTAATTGTTGCGGTTGTTTCTATTACTAAAACAAGCCCAGGGCTTCAAGCTTATCAACATGCATGTTTAAAATAATTCGTTGAAGCAACTCTCGGATAACTTTAATATTTAGGAGTATTTTTTTCATTTTATGAGGGAAGTGTATGATACTTTCTTTTAATTTATTGAATAAAGTGTTTTATTTGTTAAATACAAGGAAAATATTTTCTAAGAAAGAGATAATAGAACGTTATAAGGAGCATTTTATATCGATCACATGTACACGGGTGATGCTATGTTTATTTCCAAAGAAAGGGTGTTTTTGGCTTCAGCCATTAAACATGAGAATTTTAGGGTAAGTGTTAAGTTTGTTCTTTCTACATTAGTTTGTTTAGAAAAAAATTACCAATTGTTATTGTGCGCGGTTATGTATGTGAATGGCATTCTTCAAGAATTGTTTTATAATCTCATTTCTTTATGTATCATTGAATTAGATAATAAATTTAGATAATGCATATAATTTATGCAAATATTGTTTGTATATCATTTTTTTTTACAAAGTGTTATTAAATTTTTGCCATATGAATTTGAAATGGTAAGAAATGATATGCCATCAATGTATAAAGTGTGTCCACTTCGATTTAGCAATGAAGGCCTATTTAATTTATGCAATAGAAAATTAAAAAACAAATTCCGAAGACTCTTGAAAGGGACACTTGAGGGTGTAAGTGAAAATAATGATGCGCTATAGCCTAGTTTAATAAGGAGAACATATTGTTATTTTCAGGTTATGTTGGTGACATAAGTGATGTTGATTACATAAATAGTTATATATACAACTTATATAAGCCCTTAAAGCACCATACTTTTAGTATCAACACTATTCTTTTGTTGAAGGATGCACCTAATGAGGACATCGCCACACAAACCCGTAACACCATGGCCATAAGAACATTGGCTCAACAAAAACAAATGTTATCTCTAATTCAAAAGCAACTCAAGGAAAAAGTGTTTAGAGATGTTATGATCAACATCGATGCAGGGTAATTGCATGGGAATCTACTTCTTATCACTGAGGAGGAGGAATACCTTGGATTTGATTTTAGTGTTTAGCATGTCCATAGACAAACTGATAAACGAGTTAGAGAGGTTAAAAATCCAAAGGCTTTGGTGGTTTATAGATTTGATGGATTTGGACAGTCAAAATTAAATTTTATAATAAATGTTATGGATAAGTTCTATGATTTTTTCGAAAGGGATGCTAAATTCAAGGGGATGATTACTTTAAAAATGAAAAACAAGTAATGGACTTTCTTATTGGTGTATACTTTCATTCTATGGGTTTTGCCTACACAATTTATTATGCTTGCTTAGGGTCTTACATGCCAATTGGATCATTTGATAAGATTAGTCCCACATTCACTCAAATGTGGGGTTTCACTCTCTCTCTACCACCTATATATGTACCTCTCTCCCTTTGTATTCTAAATCAAAAGTTAATGAATATTTTTATCTTTCTCCATTTTGATTTATCTCTTGTAATTCTCCTTTGTCATTTAAATTTGATACAACTCTTTGGTGGCGTGCACTTGTTTCTTGTCTCATGTAACCATTTGACCTTCGCATTTGCCTTATCCGAATTGGATTAAACTTTGATATGGTATAGGAGCCATCCATGGTAAACGTTTGTTTGTTATTTGCTGCTAACATTTTTATAAAATCTTGAGATTTTTGGCATAGACAGGATTTTAGATCTATATTATTTTATATTAGATCTATCCATTCCTTTTATCATAGATTTGCATGTTTTATAATGTTGGTATATGGAATATATTTGGAGATATAATATTCTTGCAATTTGATCAAATTCACTATTGCTTGGAGGAAGGCATTTTTTTCTTTAGGAAACATGTTTTTCTTCCACATTGTCTTTTTTGTGGCTTCCTAGGTTAGATTTGATTTTTCATTCTCACGCCTAGTTTGCCATCTACCTATTCATGTTGTTACTGATATCAAACAATAGAAAATCAATCTAAGATTTCCAGATCATATTGAATTTCTAAATTTTATTAATAAATGTAGAAGTTATGATATTTTTAGTAACTACTACTAAAAGAAAATAGATCTTATAATTTTTAGATTGGAGATTGTTAGTTTCATCCAAAACAAGATAAGCCTTTTCAAAAATTCCCCAATGTTTTTAGCATGTTAAATTCTTTTTTTAGTAGCTTTATTTAAAATAAGAAAAAGTAGGTTAATTTTATTTTAATACAAAAGTAATTCATAAGAAGATAGGTCGTGTAGCATTGCTAGTGGATATTTTTTATTATTTTTTATAAAATAATATTTTGTGGGAAATATTTAAAAAAATATATATTATTATTTTTTTACTTGTTCACATTGTACTTTCTTCCTTGAATACATTATCGGCTGAGTCCAACATCCTCTTTTGTTTGCAAAAAGTAATTATCTTTTTAGACACATGCATTGATTTCTCTAAATGCACTATCAGCTGAGTGTGACGTCTTTTGAGCGTGCATTTATAAAATAAAAATTGTGGGGGTTCATCATTGTATAGTTTAGGGGGGTGTACTATGCATTTTTGGTCCCTCTTTGCATTGTAATTGCAATTTCATTTTTTTAACAAATTCAACTTGCACTACTACTACATCTCATTTCTACACTAATAAATTCTAGTTTAATAAACCCATTAAATCCATTTAATTATCATGAATGCAAAATCAAGATGACTATCATTATAAGGATTAAGGGTTTGTATAGGATAACCATTGGTAATGAAGCTAAACCTAGCACAGATGTATATATAATTAAGTGGTATAATTGTAATGATGAAGCCTATGGACTATTATGCCTTTCTATAGCACCTAATCTTTTATTTCAATTAGAATTTTCCAAATCGCCTCATGATGTATGGAATATTCTAGGTAAATTATTTGAGGATCAAGATGTGATGAGAGGTCACGAGCTTGAGAATGAACTCATTAGCCTAACTCCTAGTAACTTTGACACTCTTCAGGATTTCTTCACTAAGTTCAAGTCCTTGAGATTGTGGTTGAGAGAATGTGTGATAAAGAAAGAAGATGATCAACTTGTTCTTTATATACTCTCTAAAATAGGTCTTGACTATTCGGTCTCTGGATTTACGTTTCATGCCACTAAATTGCTTTAGGCACTCCATGGAAAATGCCCTCTTTAGATACTTTCATTGCCGACTTAACTAGGGAGAAAAACAAGTTGAGCTAGTTGGGCAAATTGAAGTCGACAAAACCTCAAGCCATGATTGTTGGTAATGTAAAGACTTCCAATAAAGAGAAAAAGAAGAAGAATAAGGATCAAGAGAAGAAGAAAGAATCAACTTCTGCTAAAATCATCATTGGACCATCCCCTTCCAATGGCAAAGCTAAAAAAGAGAAGGTTAAGTGTGCCCACTGTAATAAAATTAGGTATGATGAATGTAAATTCATGAAGAATAAATTAGATCACCTAAATCATCTCCTAGAGAATAACAACATACATGTTCTTGAGTCCATCAAGAAAAATTCATCTACCCAAAATTTTGCTAAGGCAAAGGGAAAGGGGAAAGAAAAAGAAAACGGAAAGGCTCTTTTAGCAGTTACAACTTCAACTTCTTCATGGGTCATTAACTTGGGTACTTCTAACCACATGGGCTCTTCACTAGTTGAGTTTTATTTTTTAAAGCCTTGTGGCATGTCTTCTATCAGTTTGGGTGATGACACTTTTGTACCTATTGTAGGGAAAGGGTCAATTGAAATGGAAGTAGGAACATTCAATAATGTTCTAAGTGTCCCTTCCATTTCAATGAATGTCATATTGATGTATCAAATCACTCATATCAACAAAGGCATGATGTTTGAATTTTTACCAGATCAGTTATCATAAATTAGTGATACTACAATGGAAGTGGGTAGATCAAATCACTAATCCAAGTTATACAGCTTCTCACATTTTTCACCTAATTCTTTTCTGACAACATTACTGACTCATTGAGAAAGAGTTAGCAAATTATGGCATGAGTGGTTTGGCCACCTTAAAAAATTCTACCTTGAATAACTTATAAAAATGACATGGTCATAGGCTTTCATTGAGTTCAATTCTCTAAGGGACTTTGTGAGGGGTAATCTACTTGAAAGCATCAAAAAGAAAAATTTGACAAAGTCAAAGATTGGAGGGCTTCACAAGCATTGGAATTAGTACAAAGTGATATATCTAGGCCTTTTCCCAGTTTATATTTTATAAGGTCTTAGTATTTTCTCACTTTCATTGATGATTTTTTGAGATATACATGGGTCTACTTTATTAAGGAAAATTCTTAAGTGTTTGAATATTTTTGAGACTTCAAGGCACTTGTTGAGAAACAATCTTAGAAATCCATCAAGGTTCTTCAAACTAACAATGGAGGTGAATATGTTAACAACATATTTGAGTATTTTTTCACCACAGAGGGGATTGATTTGTAGTGGATAATTACTTACAATCCTTCATATAATATATTTGTAGAATGCAAGAACAAGTCCTTGAAAGAGATGGCTAATTGTATGATTAACTCTAAATCTTTGGCACCTAAGTATTAGGCCAAAGCCATTAAGTGTGTTTGTGATATTTAAAATAGGAATCCTCACAAATATTTGAAAGACGTAACACCCTTTGAAGCTTGGCATGGAAGGAAACCTGATGGAACATTAGTCTAAGCCTTACATCTTTGTAAGTTATCTAGATGGTGTCAAGAGGTACTACCTTGTACATCCAACAACACATGAGTTATTCATAGAGATAAGTGTTCAATTTCAAGAGAGTCCCAAGATTCAGCACTTGACACTTTTATTTAACTGGATTCACTTAGACTTGATGATTCTTCTTATGACTTAGTTCATCCAATGCATGTCCCTAATTCAAGGACTTCTTCTTCCAATTTTGATAGCAAGGGCAGTGATGGGGAGTCTTCTACATCCACTTCTACTCATGAGAATGAGGATTTAGCACCTGACTTACCCACATCTGGACCTCTTTGGCCTAGACAGACACTTCAGAGTGTAGGAACGTAGGTAGGGGATCTGACAGATGATAGACGTACTCAAGAAGATTATTAAAGTGGTTCACATGCTTTTTTTGCTTCAGTTTTAGATCCATAGATATTCTAAGAGGCTTTAGGAATAGTTGAGTGGGATAACACTATGCAGGAAGAATAATATTCCTTGATCAAAAATCACACATGGGATTTAAATTTACTTCCTAAGGGAAGGGAGATGTTTCGATCTAGCTGGATAAATTGAATTAAGTTTACAGTAGATAGGTTGGTTGATAAGTATAAGGCACGATTGGTTGCCAAGGGTTTTTCATAGGTAGATGGCATTGACTACTCAAAGACTTTTGCACCTATTTCAAAGATGAGTTCGATCTTACTCACACTATCTATAGCTACAATATATGGTTGAGATGTGCAACAGATGGATGTGAAGAGTGCCTTTTTTTTGCAAAGACCTTTAGGAGGAGATCTACATAGAGCAACAACTTGGGTTTGTTTAGGATTTATTCTTAATTTGAAGACTTAGGAAGTATTTCTATAGCCTCAAACAAGCCCATTAAGCTTGGTACACAAAGATGGATTCTTTTTTTCTTACTTCAATTTTCACCACGTATCATTTATATCCCAATGTGTAAATTTTTTAGAAGGATGATTCTCTACTGATACTATTCCTTTATGTTGATGATCTTTTTATCACTGGGAGTTCCTCATTATCTATTACATCAGTGAAGATAGCTCTACAAGATAGATTTGACATGATAGAGTTGGGTCTTCTGCATTACTTCTTTGGCATCAAGATTTTACGATTTGATTCATGGATTTTACTTGCAAATCCCAAGTATGTTCTTGATCTTTTGGCTCAGTTTCACATGGCTGATTTTAATCCATATTCAACTCTTTTTCTATTAGGAGACAAACATGATGCTGATTATTTTACACCTTTGGTTGATGCCACTTGGTATTGAAAACTTGTTTCTAGCCTCATTTATCTAACTCATACTGGGCCTGCTATTTCATATGCAGTGGAACTTTTCTCCAGATTCATGTAAGAACCCCATGCACTGTATTGGAAAGAAACTAAGAGGATCTTGCATTACATTTAGGGCTGTTATAGGTTTGGGATTCAATATAGATTTGGTATAAAGGTTGATTTTGTTGGTTTTACAAATTTAAATTGATTTGGTGATACTCAAAATCATAAATCCACATTAGGTTACATATTTCCTTTGGGTTTTGGTCCCATCAGTTGGTCTAGAAAGAAGCAAAATGCTATTTCTATATCATCCACAAAGGTAGATTATAAGGGAACTATTAACGTAACTACTGAGGCTATTTGGCTTCAGGGGATTTTATTCGATTTTGGCATTCCTTTTAGGCAACCCAATATCATCTATTGTGATAACCAGAGTACCATATAGATATGCATGAATCCAGTTCAATACCAGTGGACCAAACATATTGAGACTCACATGCATTTTATTTGAGATCTTACTTATGATCAGGTCATTGACTTGAGATTTTTTAGTCTTTACATCAATTTGTATATATCTTTACCAAACCCTTCACTGAGAGCAAGTTTATTCATCTACAAGATCTTCTTAGGGTGTGGTCTACATCATCAACAACAACATCTTCAGGGGGAGCTTCTAGCCTAATCACTTCTTCTATGTTTCTATTTTTTTAGGGTAGTTTTTTCTATTGGTTTTCTCATTTTCTCTACTTTATGAGAGATTGTTATGTACTTGAGTACCTCATCAAGCCTCATTGCCAAGACCTAATTCTTTAGCCCATCTATTTTATTCTTAAAGGGGGGTGTTGGTGTAGACTTTTATTCTACGGGTTTTGTCTACACGATTCATTATGCTTGCTTAAGGTCTTAGAGGCCATTTGGGTAATTTGGGAAGATTAATTCCATATTCACTAGAATGTGGGGTTTCACTCTTTCTCCAACCTATATATGTACCTCTCTCCCCTTATATTCTGAATCTAAAGTTAATGAATATTTTTGGCTTTCTCCATTTTGATTTGTCTCATGCAATTGTCTTTTATCATTTCAATTTGCTACAGCTCTTTGCTAGTGTGCACTCGCTTCTTGTCTCATGTGATCATTCGACCTTCACTTTCGGCTTATCTAGATTGAGATCAAACTCTGATATTTCCAGTCCATGAAGATTATGAAGTGTGTAATATTGTTGTACAAATATAAGATATGGTAGAAGAAAGAAATTAGTTTCTCAAGTGGGCAATGATTTTAAAATAATGAGTAGCCAAATTGACCAGGGAAAAATATTCAAATTCAACAAGAATTTGATAAGCTCTAGAACACTTTACAAGATGCAGTAAGAAAGAATGCAAATTTGGATGACAAGTTGAACCAATTGGTCAAATTTGGAATTGATGATTTGAGGAAGAAGGTCAAAAAAATTGTGTTGGATTAATGTGAAGTTCCTCAAGTTGGAGAATTAGTAGATAGCGAGGAGCAAGGAGAAATGGGAGAAAAATGAATTAAGTCATGGATATAAATAATTAATCTCAAAGAGCCAAGTAAGGCAATCTAACGCAATTTTAGATGACATTAGGTCTTCAAAGGCTAGAAATGTTAAACATCCTATGATGATCAGTGATGATGAGAATATTACTTTTGCTCTTGTTTGTTGAATTTCTTAATTTTCTTGTTCAAAAAAAGTTGTGGTACTTTTTTATTTGGCATTATGTTTATGACACTTAATTAATGCTTATGAAAGGGTTTTTAGCATCGTTTTGGCCTATAAGATGTTCATAGAGATACCCTTTTTGATGACATTGGTTCCACATTGATTAATTGTGGGTTGGTAGTTAGTTGTATGTTATGGATGATGATGGTTGGTATCTTATTTGTTGGTTTCTTTTTAACTTTTATGATTGATACTTGCAATATAGTGATGAAAAGGTGCCTCCAAAAAGATTCAACATTTAAACATTTTATTTTTTATATTTCAATATTTAAAATAAATTAAAAATTATTTATGAAGAGCCTCCAAATAAATTTAACCTATAAGATTAGAGACAATCTTATGATATTATTTATTATTTATATTTTACGACAAATTAATTATATTTTTTTAGATAAATTTTAACCTATTATTATTGTTCAACTTATAGTTAATTTCATCAGCGTCTATTCTTCTTTGTTCCATATTCATCATTATTTTTACTAATTTTTACTATTTAAACTGTGTATACTTTTTCATTTTGATAGATAAATTAATAAAAAATTAACTTAATTTTTAAGTTAAAAATTTTAAATAATCTTTTGAAAAATTTAGCAAATTTTCCTTCAACATTAATATTTAAAACGTGATGAATTTTGTGATTAGAGGGAAGGGAGAACGTTTTAAATGATTGAAGAGTGTTATCATGTTTTAGCGAGTATCTAATTTAATTAATATTGCAAAATATAATTTACAATGATAGTTTGGTGGGTACATGTTTTTTTTTTAACCCCCTCCTATAATAGATATATATTAACCTTAAAAAAAATAAAGAAAAAAACTGAAAAAAAAAACTAAAAACTAAAACTAAGACTATTTAAGCTGTATGAAAGTACAGCGACATTGCAGCCACATTTGGCACTAAAATACTTAAAACTTTTTATAAAAAATAATTAGAAAGATATATCTTATCTACTGTGAAGTCATAGGAAAAATTATAGGGTGGCGCAGGGTGGAGGTTAAATTTATCAGTTGATTTTAGGAAAAGTTATAAGGGTAGGGGTAGGGGTGAGGGTGAGTGTGGGCGTTAAATTTGATAATCAATTTTATTTTTTAATTTAAAAAATTAATGATAATTATTTATTTAATATTATTTTTTAAATATTAATATAATTTATAATAGAAAAATTATATATATAAAATAATTTTTAATTTTATTTTGTAAGGAAAAAACATAAATACATTCACACATATATCAAATTTTAAGTGATATTTAAAAGATCTTTATCAAAATGTTTTCATAAGATTAATATATATTTTTAATTTATTATTAAAAAGGTTTAGCATTAAAAAATCAAATTTATAATAATATTATGAGAAAAGCTTCTGAATAAAAAAATCAAATTTATAATAATGACGTGGGCGGTGGTAAAGTGTAAAAAAAATTAATTTTAAATTTGACTGTTAATTCAAATATAGTATGAATGTGTTTTTATTTTATTTGTAATATTTTAAGCATATGGTAGAGTTGGGAGTTTTCATTTCTTATAATATGTAACGAATTTAATTAAATTATTTCAGATTGTTATTTTTTAAATAAATGTATTTAAGATAAATGTATTATTATGGAAATTATCATATTTTCACAAATATTTCACATATATGTAAATTCATAATATTTTACATATATGATAATTCAATACTGTTTATTTTGCCGGAGACATTTTATTGTAACACCACAAGTAGATATGACTAACTGATTCATATTTGGATATTCCAAAACCACATAACAACTTGTACAGATAAGTAGATAGGTGACATAAATAGAGTCAGTGCATCTCAATGTTTAGTCCACACAATGAACATAACTATGTCAAATTCATTACCATTGTGGACTGTTAGTCTCAGACTTACATGCCACATAATGTACTTAATGGATAATGTTCTTAACTGCATAGTCTCGAGTTATTATTATTATTGTTGTTGTTGTTGTTAAAAGGGGCCCTAACCCATACATAGATAAGAACAAAAAAGTAGGTTGTCCTAGAAAAAACACAAACCCTTTCCAAACAAGGGAAGACCCCAAAGAAAAAGGGTAGCCCACAAAACTAGGGAACAAACCCTTTAAATACCAATATACACCAATCGAAAGCCAAACAAAAAAAATAATACCCAAACAATCGGATAGAAAATAACAATAAAAAATCAACCCCATAGATAGGAAAACATCCACTTCATCATACAATTGATTTGAAATCGATACAAGGAAATGTGTAACATCTAAAATAGGGGCAGAAGATCTCCTAGGAGTATGTTTGAAATCTAGGAACACATGCATAGTCAAAGGCTTGCCATCTTCCCAAATCTATTTCGATGGAGTGAAAACACCTCCTAAACCCACAACATCCACCATGGACTATAGACGATGTTGCATATGAGATAAAAGAACACATCAAGTGACTTCCCTATTGATGTGTTTGCAATCTCACTTTGCATAGCTACCTCTACCCCTTTATCCTTGCATAAATTGACTAGAAATTGAGCAATCATTATCATTTTCTTTGACTCGAGTTTCCCCAAGAATTGATCTAGAGATGGAAAAGGAGCCATAAAATTATTTAAGATCACAGGTTATTCCATCACATTAGTCAACACATCATGCAAAGACATGAACCTAGATTCCAGTTCTCTAAAAATAAAGAGGGGAATAACACCAAAGCACTGGGACCTAGAGAAGGGGAGAGAAGAACCATCTTGTGCTGTCAGTATATCAAGCTAAGCACACAATCCTCCTCTTAGACTTCGCCAAACCATAGTCTCCACCAACTTGTGTGTAGCATCTCCATCTTTGACTGTGAACAATATTTTTCTCATGAAAACAGAGGCCACATCTGCATTTGTTTTGTTTCTCCAATTAACATGCATGTATCCAAGGACATAAGATTACTTTCACTGCATCCAACACCTCCACACTAGGCATCTATAAAATTAGGAGAAACTGATGATCAATAATAGTATCTGAGTATGTCATTCCCTATTTGTCATCACATAGGGAGATAATGGATTCAACCATAGCCACAAAGTCCATAGGTTTGAGAAAGAATGCCATAGTCACTGACTAGAAAATCCACAAATTACCAAAAAATGAGAGATTTGACCCTTAATTACCCTCTTCTAAAGGCCACATGCATACAAATCAATTGAAACCACATCAAAATCATTTGCACATGTCAAGAGAACTCAAAGCATTGATGTCATTAAATTCACCTATTGTGGATCCGTAAAGAGGTATGATAGGACACCACGCAAAGGCCTTAGATTTGATTGATCATATAATGTGTAGGTCGTCTCTCAAAATGATTATCCATTATATAGTCACATCTTTGATCAACCTTACAATTTGCTAAGGAATCAACTCGTTGATTTGTTTGCCTAAAACAATGTTTGATAGCCCAAGACGAGAGTTCATCTAGACTAAGCCAACCCATACTGATAATGTTTTTCAACTTCCATACTCTTGTGGATTGTTTATAGTTGGCATCCATAATAAACTTTGAATCACCTTCAATAATCAGGGTCTCAATCTCACATTGACGAGACAATTGGAGACCTAAGACCATTGCTTGAACTTTAGCCTCATTGTTGGTACCATCATGAAGTACTACTGACAAGACTTACATGAGAGAGTCTGAACAATCCCTTATACTACACCCAGCACCAAAAGCTCCTATATTCTCTGTAGCGGCCCCATCAAAATTTAGCTTAAAGAACCCAACAGGGGAGGAATCTAGACAATGGAGATACGAGTAGAGGAAATATCCTTGCTTACCCTTAACCCATTTCATAAATATATATATATATATATATATATATATGAAATAATTAATATATTTAATAAGTTTTATAATATATCATATTTTTAATAATTACAAATATAACATATTATAATATATGTTATTTAAAAATATTATAAATTATGATATATAATTTTATTATAAATATAAATATATTAAAATATTAATATTATTTAAATACTACTATAAAAATATAATTTATAAAATCATATATAATATATTAATATTATAAAAATAATAATATTTATATTATATATTTTATTACATATATTATTAAGAATATATACTAATATATAAAAAAGTAATATATATTAATAGTGAATAAAAGATACATTACAATAACATTTAATAATATTTATATTGCAAAATATATAATATATTTATCGATATAATATATTATATATCATTATAATATAATATTTATAATTAAATAAACATAAATTCAAAAAATTTAATGTTAAACTCCATGTTAATAATATTACTCTAATGAAGTTACAGATTGAATATCTTACAGTAATTAAATCAGTGTTCATACTGTCTTCGTCTATTTTTTATAATACAAAATGACCAATCAAAAGTGTTGACTCCATGTAAGTTGTACACCCCTTTACAATGAATAAAGGACATGTAAATTCACTAGCTGCCTTGAATCCATATCTAATATACAATATGAATCTTTTAAAATACGACACCAATTAAACTACTGAAAAAAATTAAAAATAAAAAAGAAAGATGGATATACATAATTCGTAGCTTACTGATCAGTCAATAAACGTGATGAATCCGTGTTTGAATGAATGAGAGAGAGGAGAATGATTTCAGCAGTCATCGTAACTGAATAACGGCTGCTGGTCAGTCAACAAATGTGATGGATTCGTCTCCGCAAAAACAATGCCTCATGCTGTTGACCATTGAATTATCGTACCCGTAGAATACACAAAACGTGCACGGCATCTTAACAGCTATATTTTTCTTTTTATTTAATTAGTAATTATAATAAATATTATAAATGTTAATTATATCATCATTCGTTTTCAATATTTTATGTTCTAAAGTTTAGAATTTTTATTACATTTTCATTTATCTATAATTAAGTTTAGGGCCAACTTTGAGGATACCCGTATGTCACCATATTATGATTCTTGTTTATTAAATATTATTGAATCAAAATTTTAATGTTTTTATTAATTAAATATTATTGAACAAAAATTTTAATATTTTTGTTTATTAAATATTTTTATATATAAATTTTTATTTATTTATTTAATATATTTTATGATGTTATGATATTATATAATATATTAGTTTTTATAATTTATATGAAAATTGGAATTTCATTTCGTTTTAAGTGATCATAAAGTAATTTAAAATTGATATATTTTGAAGAATAATTATATCCCCCCTCGCCCCCCCCCTCGTAATTTCAAACCTTGATCTATATCACACATCTATTCAGAAAAATCTTATATTATTTTATATTATTATATCTTAAGATAATGATGTTATATTTTTTATATGTTGAATTCATACCAAAAAAAAAAATTCTTTGATTCTATATTGTTTATATATCTTAAACATATGTGGAGTATATTATTCTAAAACAATATAGGTTTATATGTAACAACTTATTCATAACATACATATTATATTATATTATGAGCATTTCTTATTTTATCTTCACATAGTGTATTTAAATTCTTTATTTATATTTTGAAATGTGAACATCAAAAAGTTACAACTAATAGTAAAAAAAGGTAATATATAAACATTATATACTTCTATTTATATACTTTTATTAGAAAAATCTCTATGGTGTATTAATATCTAAATGCATATCTTATGTATTTCACATACTCCATTAATAAATGATTTCATGACATTCTACATGAAATTATCACTAAGAGGTGATATATCCTTAATGAATATTTATTAAAAATGTAGATTTTTTTAACATGGTGAAAATAAATGTATTACACTTATTTATTCAAATATAAAGGAAGAGAAAATCATCACTAATATATTCTATGACGGAACATGAAATATTTTCATCACCACATACTTACAAATACTATACACATTCCAAGGCTACATATTATAACATAAGAAACTAACTACAAACATACATTAAACTAGTATAAAGTGAACTCAAATCTTCTTCTTTTACTTAATACAATAGTAAAAAAGTGGTAAAATATAGTAAAAGACAATGACAATTATATATCTTTAAAAAATACTCATAAGAGAGAAGTAATTATACATGATTAAAAATTATTTATAAGAGAGTAATAGTTATACATTATTATTAAAACATTCATAAGAAAGTGGAATTTATATAATAGTAAAAATATGTTAACTTGATATACATACATACATAAACTTGTAATAAAACATAAATAACTAATAAATAATATCACATAGTTGTCTCTAAGCATAAAATTATCTGCTAAAACCACTTGGAGACTCTCCATTGATATCTTTTAATCAATATTAAGTATCAAATCATAAAAAGAGAGATAGCATTATATATGTTGTCTCCAAGAGTAGATTTGAGTATAAACCTCTTATAGGTGCCCTTTCCTTAATATATTCCAAGTACATCAACCTTAAAAGTTAAAAAATACCCAACAAATAACAAACCTTAACCCACAACCAACAACCACCAACCCACAATGAACCAACGTGGAAATAACATCATCAAAAGGGGCATCTCCGTGAGCATATTATAGGACATAACCATGCTAACAACCCTTTCATATGTATTTATTGTCATAAACTTAACCAAATAAAAAAATTAACATGAGTCTCTTGGAAAAAAAAATTAATAAAACCATCAAATAAGAACAAAAGTAGTATGTTCATTATCATTTAACATCATAGGTTTTTCAACATTTCCAGCCTCTGAATACCTAAAATCCTTTCTAGCTTACCGTCAATTACCCTACTTGGTTCTCTATGACAAATTATTTATATCCATGACTTAATCCATTTCACTCCTTGCTAGTTAGTGATCCTCCTCCAACTCAAGCAACTTCAAAATATCAACCAATACAATTTTTTTGACCTTATTCTTCAAATCATTGCTTCAACATTTAGTTCAACTTGTTATCCAAATTTACATTCTTTCTTACTGCATCTTACAAAGTTTTCTGGAACTTATAAAAATCGTATTGCATTTTAATATTTTTATATGTTAGTTTGGCTACTCTTTTTTTAAAAACTATTGCCCACATATAATATAGTTATTACCTTCTTGTGCCATATCTTTCATTTATACAACAATAATGTGCACTTCATAATCGTCATGGTTTGGCAAGTCCATTACTTGTTTTTCATTTTTAAAATAATCATATCCTTGAATTTAGTTTCCCTTTCAAAAAATATCATAGCATTTTTCCAAAAATTATATTACAAATTTTAATTTAAGATCTTCCATCCCATCTAATCTATACACCAATTCCTTTACATTTATAGCCTCTCTAGCTAGTTTATTAGTTTATATGTGGACATGCTAAACATTAGAATTGAATCTAGCATATTCATCCTCTTCAATTCTAGGAAGCATATCAAACCAAGCTTTAGTGCATTACTATTTTCACTTACACCTTCAAGTGTCCCTTTAAGGAATATAGTGGTTCTAGCTTTTTGTTATCTAAAATATAATTTAAATAAGTCTTTATTGCTAAGTTGAAGTGGATTCACTGTACACATTTATGATCTATAATATCTCATAAACATAATGATATATAAACAATATTTATAAAATTTATTCCCATTATCACAATTTCTTCCCTAATTCAATAATACAAAAAGAAATGAAATTATAAAATTTCTCCCACACAATACCTTTCACTCAACTACCCACAATGACAATTTGTAATCTTTATAAACATATTAATATAAGAAAAATGAAATTAAACCTACCCTAAAATCTTGATGTTTAATGGTTGAAATAAAAATATTTTTTTATTTGAAAATAAAATTAACATCCCTTATACACATGATCAATATAAAAACCTCATTATAATATCTTTATATATTTCTTGAAAAACATTTCCCTTATATTTAAAAATAAAACATCTTATTCAATAAATTAGCAAAAAGATTCATACACTTCATAAAATGACAAAATCCTTCTTAATGTCAAATTTATCCACCAATTTCTTCAATGAATTAATTTACAAAGATTAAACATGCATGTTGATAAGCTCGAAGACCTGGCTTGTTTTAGTAATGGAAACACCCTACCAGTTAGAAAGTTATTGTGCCAATAATGAATTTTGAAGTAGTCCCACTGTTTCCATTTTATAGGATTTCTTAGAAGTGTTGTCATGCAAGAAGGACCTATGACCAATTGGCTTGATGCATGATTCATATTCATTTTTAATTTGATTTGATTTGAAGGTCCCTATCTAATCTATTAAGCACTTGAACATTTCCTTGGCAAAAGTTTGATAAAGTGAACCAAGTCATAGGGGAATAATGCCTATGGTGGTGATTTAGATCAAATTGGCCAAGTTTTGTTGAGTAAATAGAATGATGCTTCTCTTTCCCTAGCACCACATCTCATCAGAATAACCATTATTTGTCTTATGCTGACTCAATCATATTAAAGTACTCATATGCAACCTAGTGGTCCATGGGAAGAAAATATACCATCCACGTCTAAATACTTATCCTTTCAACAATATCATTCAAAGTATAAATATTAACAAGACCAAGAATCTACTTGGAAGAAATAAAAATCATCTAAAGAGTGTGGTTAGATGATTCTCCTCCCAAATCTATCACAAAATATACATAGAGTGGCAAAATCATAGTGATTAAGCCATCACATCCTACATCATGTATAGACATATGATAAATGACATTGGGCTAGCTGAATTTAATTGTTGTCTAAAAGGTAAAACCAATTATTTTAACCTATTGCAAACACAAGTTATGCATATCTGAAAATTTCTAACAATTACCCTACACAAAGTATTTATGTGTTAGGTGAGTTAAACAACAAACATTAAAATAAAAAAATATTCATCAAAAACCATCCAGATTCAATGGAAACCATCTAGGTTCATGGTTTCACACTTTTAGCCTTTTAACCTCAAATCAAATTTTCAAGAAAATATTAAACAAACTCATTTCCTCACTATCATTTAGATGAATCTTTTTTCTAATTTAATTTAAATTGCTAATTTCTTTTGTTAACATCTAAAAAATTTAATTTTTCTTTCTCATTTTAAAAATTGGGTGCATAATTTATTTTTTAACTTACATATAACAAATAAAATTATTTATTGACATTAAATATATATTTCAAAAAAAATAGTACATTAAGGTATTCTACACTTAAATTTTTATTAATGAAATTAGATGTACTAAGAAGTATTAAAAATGGATAGTTGAATGATAGAATAGTAAGAACATGAATATTATATAACACCCTTCACATGTATATAATATGAAACATTTTAATTAAGTGAATCCATCTACACAAAATAAATAACAATATTAAAAAATTTATTTTTAAAATATTTAATAAACGAGAATCATAAGTTGGTATTCTCAAAACTAGTAAAGTTTATATAATATTTTTAAAAATAATTACAATATAATTTTTTTTTAAATTTATTTACTATTTATTATTGATGTAAGTGAAATATATAATATTTGTTGTGGTATATATCAATTAGAAAATATAAAAATTGGTTGGTATTAAAAATATTTAAATTTGATATTTTATGAAAATAAGTTAATTTAATTGAAATAGTGTATTTGCACACAAAATGTGAAAAAAAGGTGTGATAGCCAATATCGTGCAAAGATAGATTACCAATGTTGGTAAATAGTTAAAGGGTTGGTACTAAGAAGGACAAGTGACAAGTGAATCATATGACCACCTATAGGCATGGTGACTAGGAGCACTCATAATTGCAAGTCTCCTAAGTGATTTCTATGTTTCCTTTGGGTATCCAAGGTAGGAAGTGATCCTAGGGAAAACACAAATGGGTCAAGTGTCATAGGTATCTGAGGTAGGAAGTACTCTCGATGAGACACAAGTGGGTCAGTATATGAAAAGTGGCACAAAATATAAAATTTCAACATGGTAATGTTGTCATTATAGTTAAAATACCAAGTAATAAGTGGTCACAAAATTGCATGCTAGAGGGTCCATGAGATTCTAATGATGAGGTGATGAGGTTATTGATTTATAAGAGAAAGGCCTCTCCAAAAGTGGCAAGGGCTTGGTGGGGGTAGATGCTTATTGATATATGTTTGTTAAAAAAAGGGGAGGTGGTATCTAATTAGGGCTCCTTGACTGTCGATGGTTAGGGTCCCTTAAAAGGTGACTGTTGATGGTTACCCTAATCATCAATGGTCAGGGGAAACCCTAAAAATATGCCAAGTAAAAAGTAAAAACAAAAATTACTTTTACTCATTGTAACTTTTGTGCTTAGTCAACATGGATCTAGTGATTGTGACATGCATGGAGAGAAATCTTATTGAGTTGGTGATTGCTCATTGGTTGGAGTGTAAGTATGATATTCATGGGTCCAAAATGTAAGGAGCACATAGATGTGGTCGAGCAGCTATTCATGGGCTTAGACCATGGAGGAGGTCTCATAATGAGGTAGGGGGTGCATTCAATTGATAGTTTTTGGTTGAAATTATGTTTATATTACTTGGGTGTGTAGGTCAGTATATCTGGTAGAAGTGTTTTGGGCCCGCTGTGACTTGGGTAGGTTTTTCTAGGTTTGGGGTGAATTTTTGGGTAAATTCAAAAATTGATAGGGGCTGAGTTAGGTTGGGTAGGTAGTATGCTAAGTGTTTGAGCTAATTAGGAAGATGTTTATATAGTTAAATGCTTTGTTTGGGGTAGCTAGGGTTTGGGAAATCTAGCCACAAAATGCCCATAATGACCATCATTAGTCAATTTTAACTGTCAACAGTCGATACCCTATGAAGTAGGGGTGTCTAACCATCGATAGTCACTATAACCATCGGTGGTCAGTTGGGGTAGGTAGTGTTATGGTAATAATAGGGGATTTGAAGGTTAGGTTGAGTTTAGGTTTAGGCTTAGGGTAAGGTTAAGGGTGAATTTTGAGTAGGTGAGGGTTAGGGAAAAATGGGGTGAGGTTTGGGTTAAGGAAATTGAGTTAGGATGTAAGGGAAAAATGGGTTAGGGCTAGGGTCAAGTCTATATAGATTAGGGTTAAGGTGATTCAATTATTAGGTAAAAAGTTATAATGGATAGGTGTGAGGAAAATGGGCAATTTTGATCTATCAAAATAGAAGAGTAGTGTGAGATCTGAGTTTTGGATATGGTTTAGATGAGTTTAGTAAGAGATACTAAGCTAAGTTTCTGGTTTGGTGTAGGCTACGGAGTAAATCTAAATGCATGATCACATGCCATGCATCTTTCCTAAGATTTATAAGGGGATGATCACATAAGACTGGGCCCATATGGAGGAGTTAGGGTTTGGTGGGATAAGGCATTATCATCATGTGTTGAGAGATATTTTTATGGTAGTAGTACTCATTCAAAGATGGGATCTTACTACTAGTACCTTCCTACTACTAACTCAGGAGATGACTATACTCTTAGAGGATGTACATCAAATTACTCAACTCCTATTACATGGCAAGGTGATATACCAAATCAAGCAGGAGGAGCAAGATGAGTTTTTTGAGTATATATATGGAGATGATAGCGATCAAGTCTATTATACTCTAGAGGAATCAGTTACTCAGTGTTATATGAGAGTGATCCTAAGGAGAGGTGATTGATGATGATGTTGATGATCATATTGACTTGCTTTAGGCTCTCATACTCTAGTAATGGGAGGTTTCCCTATGTTTTACTAGGTGTATTGGTTGAGTTTCTACTTGGCAGGATAGTGTTTGGTTAAGTGCCTATTTTATTAGTCCAAATTTATAGGGAGCTATGGAGATTTAGGCATCACAAGAGATAAAACATAAATGTTGGTATGGTACTACATTGATGGGCTTACAAGCACATCTAAGTGTTAAGGTTGATGGGGTTGCCATGGGTAGTGTATATATAGGTCAAGTTCCCTATTGGTTTTATGAGATGGAGGGATGATTATGTAGCATCAGGTGCAGGTGGTGGAGAACATGATGTGGTTTGGTTCAGAGGTGCACTAGGTGCATTAGTATTTGGGGACATCACTTGGAGGCCATACCTATAGTTTTTGCTCTAGTAAGGCTATAGAAAGTAGACCTTTGCCATGTAAAGTTAAAGGTGGATAGTGGGTCACCAGGAGGGTGAGGCGGAGTTGATTCCATTTGACTAAGTTTAGTGCCAATTTGGCTTATTACAGGGTGTACCAAGTCCACATATGTGGTACAAGAGGTAGGATTCAAAGGTTTAATTACCAGTACCTTGACCTACTTAGATAGTGTTAAATGATGGGTTTGAAGAGCTTCCTAATAAAGCTCCTATAAAGGATGCAGGGTATGCAGATGGATACATGGCTTGGTACTAGTTGATCTATGTACTTGTAGATGTTGGTAGAGATGATGGAGGCACAAGGTTGATGGTTGTAGATCTAGCTAGCTAGGCAAGATAGGGAGGGGTGGTGTTGGCTATGGCCTAGGCTCAAATATAGGTTTTACAAGGATAGGTGGTAGGACTCCAAGGGTAGGTTGGGATAGTGGTAGTTGAGAGGGACCAGGTGTGCGCCCAAGTTATCATTCTATATGGATAAGTGGCTACTCTATAGGGCTAAATAGGCACATTATAGGGGTAGATTTATGTGGGTGTGGTAGGTATAGAATTATGAGGGCCAATATATTCAGATCCATGAGTATGGTATCTATCTACTATACAAGAGCTCAAATACTATGAGATGATGGTGCTAGATCATTTGCCCCATGCCATGAGATTTGTAGAGTATAGAGCTAATTTGGGTGGTGGGGCTATGCTAGCTACCCTAGGGTAATGGGTTGTTATAGTTGGGTAGATAGGGGTCCCAAGGGGACCACCATTAGGTATAAGTATAGATGGTGCTAGTGGTAGTGGTGTAGGTGGTCTGAATGTTCCAAAGGCCTGATTTTGTATTTTGATATATGATATGTATGATTTTTTTTCTGGCATCTGCACCAATGTAGTGATATGTATAATTTGAGAGAGAGCTGATATTGATACATTGTTACATGTATGATTTTTGACTATTTAATGTATATGATATATGACATTTAGTGTTTTATGTGATTTTCATGTTTGTGATTTATAATTATGGATGCTCATGGTTATGGTTATTAGTTTAGGCATGTGATGCTTAGAAAATTGAATTATGATGTTTTAATTATAATCATGGTTAGATAGGATATGTTATGGATGGATACATGTTATGGCTCATGTTTATGGTTGTGTATTGAATGGTGAATGGTATATGCTATGATTTTTTTGCTTAATTATTTTATTTATGGTGTAATAGCATGTTTAGAGGCTTACATGATGTGATGGATAGGTGAATGTTTATGGTTGGATGTTATATGTTTACATTGTGCTTGGCTCATTGATGGATAGATGATGTTGCTTGTTGAAATAGTTCATGATGTTCATGCTTTTGGTATCATGTTTGTTTTTCATGTTTAAAGGCTTACATAGACTAATAAAAGATAAGAAAAATAACATGATGCCTTTTCATTGGTAAAGACCGACATGAAACCCAGAATTAAATTAGCTTAGTGAAAATAAGCATGCCTAGGTTGATAGATAGGGATATTAATAACATTGTGTCAAGTAAGCTCATAGTCCCATGCATATGATATGTGGAGGTAGAATGGGTGAAACTGGAACCATTAGTGAGATTAGTATGCCTTTTTGTAGGTGTCCAAAGAGGTGGTATAAACAAGTCTACGTCTATATATAAAGTGTAGACTGATCGATGTGGGAAGTCTACTAAGGAGAGATGATTGTGGTTTTCCCAATTTTATTTCTATTTATGAGAGCCAATTGCAGCTTCAAAAAAAAAATGTTTTTACTCTTTTAATTGCTTTTGACTTTTACTTGAGGGTCAGGGAAGTTGATCGATGATGGAAGCTTCTAAGAAATTACTAGCTTTAACTAATGCTTTATCCAGCCATCCTTCAAGGGAGTGGTCTAGATTTATATTGTTAGCTCAAATGCTTTTGATAGTTATCCTTCAAGGGAGTAGTCCACTTTACATTTTATAATTTCAGAATGAGTTTTCAATATCTATCATTCAAGGGAGTAGTATGTGGATGCTAAGGATGACCCATAGTTTATTTTTTCTATTTGATATTGCTTTTTAATTTTATTTGATTTTGCTTAACATAGACTATTCATACATGCTCAATAGATTACCCTTATGAAGGCAAAACTAAGCTGACATGGGGGGCCAGTAGGTGAAAATGAGGTATAGGTAATAATGACCATAGGAAATAATCTCAAAAAGATGGGAAGTACTATAAGAATCATGCCATAGATAGAATCATGGTATCCATAGTTCAAGATTAGGATATAATTGTGAAGGATAATCACATGATTTAGTTTTAGTCAATTGTCCCTAAAAAAGAAGGAAATGAATATGGTTACAAAGGATGAGCTTAAATTAGACAAATGATGATTGTGAGCCCTATCTAACAATAAAATAAGCATAAATGCAAAGCATTGAGAGGCTCAAGTTCTAGTTTGCCTTCGAGAGAAGATAAATGATAAGCCCTTGATCCATAATTATGGTTAATTATGTAGGGTTCAAGCTAATTAAAGGTAAATTTCCCCCTTTTTCTTTTCTTCATACTAGTGACATGTTGGTTTTCCTTGAGGACAATATATCCACCATTGAATTCTTAGACTTTCAAGTGTTTGTTATAGGCTCATTTGATTCATTATTGATAGACACAAAGATGGGAAAGGGTGGTTAAAAAACACTCATTGAGTAGCTCAAGTTAGGATAAATTTTCTTGATGGTAATCATCTTCCAAAATGAGGTTGCACAAAGATATGCAAAGAGAAGGTATTTGGATTTCAAGAGGCAAGATGGCCTTGGCTCCAAAGATGAGAGAAAAGGGTGTAGCACCAGCAAGGGTTTAGATGATAATATGATATGCCCATAGGGAGAAAGGGATGTGCAAGTGCCAGTTGTAACCTAAGGCATTGACCATTTTGGTAAGCATGTTGTTAAGGGTTTTGTTAGAGGCTTTATCTTGTCTATTTGCTTGTGGGTGATAAGGCAATGAAAAGTTAAGTTTAATACCAAATACATCATAAAGGCCCTAAATTTTTTCATTTCTAAATTATTTTCCATTATCAATGATGATATTATGGGGAACATCAAAATGACAGATGATATGATGGGTGATGAATTCAATAATCTTTTCAACTTTCATCAAGACAAGGGGAATAGCCTCCACCCATTTGGTAAAATATTTAGTTGTGATAATGATATAATGAAGTTATTGTGAAGAGTGGGGTTGATTTCACCAATAAGGTCTACAACCCATTATGAGAAGGGTCAAAAATATGTGGACACATGAAGGCTATTACTAGGTGCATGATGTAAATTAGTATGTTGTTGACACTTGAAACACTTTTTCAAGTAATCACAATAGTCTTGGTTAAGGGTGGGCCAGTAATAGCCCAAGTAGAGGATACACTTGGCTATAGTAAGGCCATTAAAGTGACCCCCATAAATACCATCATGTGTCTCTTTGATGGCATGAGAGGATTTTGGACCATAGATGTAAAAAAATAGGAGGATACCAAAACCATGTTTGTAAAGAATTCCTCCCATAATGGTATGATGGGAGGTGCTCTGAATAAATGATCGACAAGCATTCCTAGAGAGGCCAAAGGGAATTATGCCAAGGTGAAGGTAGGTGAATGTTTGTTGGTACCAAAGATCAGGCAAGATTACCTCCACATTAAAGATGGTTGGAGTGTTTATCTTGGTGTAGGAGGGCTTGGTGAGGTGATGGACAATGAATGATAGTTTAGAGTTTAAGGGTGCTGATAGGATCTGAGAGGCAAGTGAAGTCATAGTATCGGCAAATTTTTTGGTAGATTGTGGGGTGGTCTGAATATGGTAGTGTTTGAATGATGCTAAAATTTATATAACCAGATGCTTGTACAACTATAAAACCTCATTATTACACTAGTAAATATCGGTAACTTGGTTAACCACAAGTTGGGAGTCACCAAAGATATTGATTTTTTTGACTCCTAAGGCTAAATAAGTTTATAGACCTATTACTAAGGCTTTATATTGAGCCACATTGTTGTTTCATTTGAAGTTGACTTTAAAGGATAAGGGAAGTGGTTCACCAATAAGGGAGATAAGGACAATACTGGATCCCCCATCATGATGACAATTGGAACCATCAAAAAACATGTTTACCTAATTGGTGAAATATGCTTGAGATAGGCTTGTGATGGACTCATCTAAAAATGCAAGAAAGGGAGATTAGTTGTTTGTTAAGGGTGTCTTGACCAATTTGTCAATGATGACCTTCCACTTGATTTATTTCTATTAGAGGAACTCAAGGTCAAACTTAGCTAAGAGCATGAGACACTTAGCCATACGCTAGTTTTGGTATAGTTTGGAGTTAATATATTTGAGGGGGTTAGTATTGGTTATGAAAAAAGTTTTGTATTTAAGAAGGTAATGGAAAAGTTTTGTGGCCATAAAGACTAGGGCTAGACATATTTTTTTAGTATGCATGTACCAAGTCTCGTATTCAACAAGTATATGGCTAATGTAATAAATAGCTTGATCTTTGTGTTTTTCATCCCAATGGGCAAGAATTGCCCCTAGGGAGTGGTCTGTGGCAGAGATATAGAGGTATAAATTTTGGTCATCCTTAGGAGGTGTAAGGATAGGTGGAGATAGTAGGTATTCTTTGAGTGTATCAAAGGCCTTTTGATAATCAACATTCCACTTGAAAGAGACATCCTTTTTCAAGAGGTGGTGGAGAAATCCCACTAATAAGAGAGATAGGAGATGAAGTTTCCCCTACAAGCTACAAAGTTGTTTAAGATTGGTCAGAGGTAGCATCTCAAGGATGGCTTTAATTTTGGCTAAATCAACTTCAATTCCTCAAAGGGAAATTATGAAGCCAAGAAGTTTGCCTGACAAGACCCCAAAAATACATTTCTTTGGATTGAGGTAGATATGATAATGGATAAGTTGCTTAAAGATAATCTTAAGAATGGCTAAATGGTCTTTTCAAATCTCGGACTTCTTGAGAAGGTCATCCACATAGTCTTCGATGATTGTATGGATAAGGTCATGAAAAATATATGTTGTGGCCCATTGGTAGGTTATACCAACATTCTCAATATCGAAGGGCATGACTCTACAATACAAAGTATCCCATGGGGTGATAAAGGCTATTTTTTGTTGATCTTCAAGGGTAATCAAGATCTAATTATAACCTAAGAATCTATCCATGAGTGACAACATCTCATGGCCTACTGTAAGATCAATAAGCTAGTCAATGCTAGGTAGAGGAAAGTCATCCTTTAGGTAGACAAGGTTGAGGTCATGAAATTCGACATAGATACATAATCCCTCTATGAATTTAGCGATAGGTATGATGTTCAAAATCCATTAGGGATAGTGAATAGGTGGAATGAAGTTAACCAAAAGGAGGTGTTGGAGTTATTCTTTGACAAAGAGGGATATGTGAGGATGCATTCAATGAATTTTCTATTTGATAGGTTTGGTTTCATGAGTGGTGATGATTTTGTCGATGGTAATGGCCAGGTCAATACTAGGTATATCGGCATATGACCAAGTGAATTCAATGATATGCTTATGGAAGAAGGTTGAGTAATCTTGTAGTTCCTCAAGGGTGAGAGTTTGGCCAAGTTTGATGATGTGGGGGTTGTCTAGAGTGCCTATGTCAATGTTTTTGGTAGATTCATTCAACATGGTTGAGGATTCTAGAGGTAAATATTTGTGGATGGAGGAATCTAGTGCACCAAGGTAGGTGAGATAAGCATCATCATCTTGACACTAAATAGTGTTAATGGTAGGAGAGTCATCTCCCATGAGTTCAAGATAGATCAAATGGATGGATATGGGTGCCCCTTCTTTTTATTAAGTTAAGGGGTCAAGGGTAATCATGTTGATGAAAAAACTTTGGGCAGGATGATGTCCTCATCCTCACTCTCAGGTTGAGGGGATATTGGTAGGGAAGGGATTTCTTCTATAACAATGGTAGTGGTAGGTTTGTTGGCTTCCTTCTTATTTGGTAGAATGAATTCGAGGCCATGTTTCTCATGAGGCTTATGGGTCTTGATTGAGGTCAACATGTGTGGGTCATGCTCATATCATCCTAAACCAAATACTTTATAGTCACACCTGTGAAAGTATAGTTTGGCAAATTCAGGTTTGTCCAAGTAAGAGAAGTTATAAGTGAATGGTTAAGGTGTAGGGTGGGTAATGGAAACATTAAGTGGCTTGTCAATTACCCCATAGATGAAGTGAGTCTGATAGCTTGGATGTCTTAAAGGAATAATGGCTCTAATGTTGGGATCATAATGTGATTGGTAGTTGAGTTTCTCATATTCTTAGGGGGTAAGGAGGGTATCTAGGGTGAGGATACTATATTCTCCAATGGTAAGGCATTGGAAGGTAGACTCCAAGGGATTAGTGTTGGGTATTTTGTCTATAAAAATAGATAAATTGGTAGATACTTTCATCAGAGAGGAAGTAATGGCTTTAGCTTTCATGGCTGATAGTTTTTTTGGTACTTTGGATGGAGGTAAGAGAACATCATTAGGTCATTAGGTCATATTTCATGCTAAAAAAGGATAGGGTTAGCTTGTATGGTAACCACCTAACCTTCATGTTTAAACTTGACACAATGATGGAGGGTGGAAGTTACATAAGCCATGGCATAGATCCAAAGTCTCCCTAGTAAAACATTATACTAGAATTCACCTTCAACCACAAAAAAGTTTGGGGATCATGCGAGGTCTTAGATGAATGTGAAGGACAATGATTCCTAAGGTAGTGGTCACAGTGTTATTAAAGGATCTAAAGATGGCTGATTTTTTGGACATGACATTGTCTGGTAGCTTGAGTTGGTCATAGGCATGGGAAGAGATGATGTTGATACTAGCTCCCCCATCGATCATAACCCATTTGATGTAGGTTTGGTTGATATGGGTAGTGATAAAGAGAGGGGGATTATGGTCTTTAAGGTGGATGGAAGGTATCTCTGAGTCCTTGAAGGTAATAAAGTTTGAGATTCAGAGAGCACCCATGAAGCCGTCTATAGGTTGGGAGTCTCACAGTCTAATTTCAATGACCTACATAACCTCTATCATGGCCTAGCAATGGTGAGGTGAGGTGGAAAAGAGCTCATAAAGGCTCATCTTAGCTGGAGTTTGGTAAATTTGCTTAAGAGTGACCCTCTTGATGGATTCAAAAGGATTACCTTTAGAGGTGCCTAAGATGGTTACTTGGGGTGAAGATGAGGATGCAAAGGGTTGGATCATGTTTGGTTTAGGATGAGTAGGTGGGTATGTCCATTGAATAGAAACCTTGGATTTACCTTTATCCCTTGGTTATGATCATGTGACCACATTGATGGTGTGGATAAAGGGGAATGATGTGATAGGATGTTGGGTAGGTTCCCATCATTCTGAGGTGAGAGTAGAGGATCTAGTATGTGTTGGAAAATGGCTAGTGGGTGCTTTGGTAGAGGGGTTAAGGGAAGCTCTTCTAGTAAGAGATCATCCTCATCATAGAGATGGTGGATAATGGCCTAGAGATCTTTGCAATTCTCTATGTCATGTCTAGGTGTCCTATGAAAGGAATAGATTTGACAGTCATTATACCAAACCAATTTTGAACCAAGAAGATCAAAGGGTCTGATAGGAGGTAGGGTGAGGTACAAAGATTGTAACAACCTTTGTAAAATGGATGAATAAGATTCAGCAAGAGGTGGGAAATGTTTAGGGGTTGTCACTTTGGTTGGTAAGTGGGGTGATTTCATGGTAGCGGGTTTGGTAAGACAAAGCTTGGGTGAGGTAATGATTTTAGGTAATGGTTTTGGTTTGGGCATGTTGGTGGTTGGAGGGTTTGAGGTTGATAGTTTGGTTACCAATAGTTTAGAAAAGATTGATGCATCAGATAATAATTGGGCCAGTGTAACCAATAGCATTAGATGACATATGTTAAAAGGAATTTTATTTTTGGGTAAATTTGATGGATGAGGACCCAAGATATAGGGTGGGGTGGAGGAAGGAAAAATCCAAGGCATGTGGCTATTCAATGGTTTTTCTCTTTTGGTTGGTTTAGGTCAAGGTTTGGGTGGAGGTTTAGACAAGGCTAATTCCACTTTAAGAGATGGGTAGACCAAGCTCTGTATGGCAAGATATCAAGGTTTGTAATAGGTTTATTTGGTGGTTTGCTTGTTTTAAGTATGTTTACTTCAGTTGGTGGGGAATGTGAGAGGTTAGTAGAAGTTTTGATCAATTTAAGAGGTGGTGAAAAGATGATAGATTGGTTGGTTAAAGGTGTACTATAAGGTTCAGGTTTGTTGATGTAAGGGAGGCCTAAATGTTGCAAAAAAGTGGCTTGATCCATATCTGGTTTTAGGGTAAATTCCAATTTTTGCACTAATGTGGAAAAATGTTTGTGTACTAGTTTTTCTTCGTGGGTAGTGGATGTAAGAGATATACTTGTAGGTTGGGGGACTAGTTGGTAGGTTAGTTGATTTCCTAAGGTGAGGGAAGTAAGGTTGAGATAAATAGCTCATCCATGGGAGGTATTGATATAAATTTTTATCCTTTAGGAAAAATATCTCTAGGAGTAGTGTTTTGTTGGGTAGTTGGTGGAGGTGGCAAATTAGGAACATTTACTTGTTTAGTTGTGCCTATTAGGGTAAAATGTGATGATTCCAAAGATTCTATGAGTGTGGCTAGGGAAAAAGGAACCTCTTCAGGATGAATATTTAAATGAGGGAAAGATGACTCTTCTACCTCTATAAGTGAGGTGGGGGAAGAGTCCTCATGGGTAGGTGTATCATGAAACATGTTGACCATGTGAGCATCATGAGAGCATTCAGCCTATGTGTCCTCATTTTTGATAGGGTCATGGTTGGGAAAGGGATTTTTGAATATTTTTAGGGCTTGATTTTGAGGGGTATTGGGGTTATCCAACATGAGTTCCCCCTTGTCAATGAGGCTTTGAACAACATTCTTTAAAGTATTACATCGGTTGACATCATGTCTGATTACTCGATGGAAGGCACAAAGGTCATTTTCATTATACCAAGCAGGCATTGGATGAGAAAAATCAAACTATGGGGGAGGTTTTATGGGTGGAAGATATATAAGATTAGCTTTTAGTAACTTTTCCAACACTGAGGCATAATATTCTCCAAGTGGAGTAAATTATTTTTAGGTGCTTCATTTGGGTTCTACGAGCTTTGGTTAGAGGCATTGGGAAGGTTTTGTTGATTGACATTAGATGGTGGGGTAGCCTTAAAGACAATCGCATTTGAAATTCCCTTATTCTTAGTCCTAGAGTTAGCTTGATTGCCCACTTTGGAGGAGGAGGCTTCATTGGTTTTGAAGGTAGAGTTCTTGTTTCATAACTTAAGTTTACCCTCATCTATGGCTCAGTTCTCTAATTTATGCACCATGGTAAAAGCTTCATCAAAAGTTCTAAAGATTTGGACACATAATTTAGAGGAGATATGCTTGGCACAAGCAAGGGAAAATAGTTTAATCAATTCAAGCTGAGGTAAGGAGAATGATAATTGGTTGATCAAACTTCTCGAATGAGCCTTAAAATTAGCTACAAAATCATCCTCAAATTGGCAAATGGAATAAATGTCAATGATAGAGACTTTCTTCAATATGTTGATTGAGAAGTGATCCAAGAAGGTCTGAACTAATTAGTTAAAGGATAATATGGAATGGTTGGTAATGGCACAATACCAGTCTAATACTAGGTTAGTAAGAGACATAGGAAATGTGTACAAGAGCAGGGCATCATCGTAGGCAATCATGTAACAAAAATTCCTAAATACTCTTAAATGTTGCTAGGGGTCTTCCATAATGTTAAACTTGGTAAATTTTGGAAGCTTCCATTGGGTTGGATAAGGTCTAATAAGAACTTAAGGGTGGATGGGCTCATTATAGATTTGGTCATAAAGATAAAATGTTATGGGATCTAAAAAGGGATGACTCAAGAGTTGTCATTTTTTCCATGATTATTTTCATTATGTTTGAGGTGGTTCACCTAAGGGGTTATAGGCATATATTATGGTTGAGTAATATATTGATAATTGATGAGAGGTTGGGAGATGGACCCATACTGATAAGAGGTTATGGTAGGTTGGGTAGATGAAATATAAGGATAGGTAGTTGTTGGCATTTGGGTAGTAGGTATATACCCTCATGGGTTAGGGGTATAACCAAGGTTAGATGATGTAGGTAATTATTATGATGCTAATGTAGGTTGAGTTGTGGTTGGATTGTTAATTAGAGGGGTGGTAGTGACCTTTGTACTAATGGGTAGTGAGGTAGAATGGATAGGTACCCTTAAGCTTGGTAAGGAGGTATTAACTGATGGGCTAAGTTTGATAGAGGAGATGTTGGAGATGCTAGTGGTGGGTACCCCAGCTACAAGTGGTAGAGGATTCATTAGTAGGGGTGGATGTTTTAAGGGTAATGGTTGGTTGGATAGGTTTGTTCTCAACCAAAATGTCAAAGGGGTTAGTAGATGAAGATGCCTATCAAAGGTTGGGTGGTGACCATGGCAATAGGGATACCCTCCATGAGGTGGGATGGCGTGTCATAAGGAGGATCCTTAAGGTGAAGTTAAAATTAGGATATGGTGAGAATAGGTGTTAAGATAGTGTTTAAGAGCCACTAGATTATTATCTAAAAAGTTGGTAAAATCCATGTCTCCTTGGGGAAATACTCAAGGGAAAGTAGGGCTTCCCAATGGATGAGGTGAATCTTCTACCTTGGAGATTTACTACGTAGATGAGGAGATAAAATAGGTTAATTTAGGTGATGAGTTTTATTCTGCTAGGTCTCTTCACTGCTCACGAGTGAGAACCATACAAGGAGAGGGGGGAGAAAATAAGAATAATCTGACCACTCAAACAAGAAGAAGACAAGAAAATGATCAAGGCAATCAAGATACACACTATGAAGTATGTCAAGCTAGAGGTTAATTTTAATGTGACTTTTCACTTATGCCTTAGTTTATGAGAATGTCTGATGGAAGTTAGCTTATAGATCAGGTACTAGATAAGAAATCTATGGATATTCTCAGGTTAGTTTTGGTGCTCAAAATAACATATATTTAATTGAGTATGTGGCTTAGTTCTTGGGACTTGCTCCCCTCACTTTATGATCCTAACTCCAAGTTGGGTCACTTAACCAATATATACCATTTATCCAGAGCTTATACTCAGCTAGAGAACTAAGTGGGTCCTCCTCTTGATGATGAAATCCAAGTAGGATTGTTGGGTAGGGTAAGGTGATATATTGGGTGATAAAATCCTAGTCAGGCCTTATCTCAAGTAAGTTATGGTGTTTGATTGATTATGTGGTTTGTTTTTGTAACATAAATGTGATACGATTAATCCTAATGTTATTAAGTAAGCTAAGTGAGCTAGAAGTAGGGAATCAATTGATGCAGTAAGTTTTAGACCCACATGAAATTATGATTTCAATTATGAGAATAGATAGAGAAAGAAGCATACAGATGCAAATAAAAAGAAAACCTAAGTAGAGATGAGGGTCCCATCAGGTGTGTCAGAATGTTTCACTCAAATTTCAATATTATTCAAAATAAGGTAGTAAAACTAGAAATATGGATTATGGTAGGAATACCTAATAAAAAGTGTGCATATTGTGTCATAAGATTATCGAGATATCCTCTTTGACTTGGGAGGATAACCTACATGTAAGAAAGCACTAAATTAAATTTTTGGGTTAGATAAGTAGCTAGGTGGATTGCCTAGCACGAACTAGATCTTAGAAGTGATATCTTCCTTAGTGGTTGTCAATCCACCATTTTAAAATAATTAAGTTGATAAAATAGAAAGAAAGTGTTTGCATCAATAATCAAAAGGTACTAAAATTGATAACAAGAATTTCTTGATAAAAAGATATGCTAGAATGATCAAATTAGTGATAAAATAATTAGTGTTAGTGCTAATGGGTCAAATTATGGCTCAGAAGGTCTTAAAGGGGTTTGTGAACAATCTAAAACTTAGAAAAGTAGATTTAGATAAGTATAAGTGGGTCAAGGTAGCTTGTTTTTTCTATCATAGGTGACCATCAATGGTTGGCCTAACCATTGGCAGTTATGCTGACCATTAGTAGTTGATTGTGCCAAAACTAGGTTTGATCAACAATAAATTGATAGGATTCATAAAGGAATTCCTAGGGTTGGGCAAAAGGATAAATTAATTGCAAAATGGAAATAAAACACATGAATAGTAACAAATAAGGGCTTGTCTTACCAGAAGTGGGTTGGATGAGTAGTTGGCATAGCTAGCCCATATGTGAGGTCTAGCTTAATTTTGGCAAAGTAATGGTGCCTAAAAGCTTGGTTGAGAGGTGAAAACAAGTTAACTCTTAATATAATGGCTTGATGATGTGGATGATGTTGGTATGATCATTGGATTAATGAAGTAATTGATTGACCTATAAAAAGGGACTCTGAATACCTGAGCTCCTGATAATAATTGTAAATAGATCAGACCTCCCAGGCCTCTCTTTCTTATAGGCACAAATAAGAGGTGGAATGGAAGGTGTAACTGGGGCTTCTAAATATAATTTATACATGTAAAAGGCTCACAACATGAATTAGAGAAGCTTATATTTAAAAAAGCTAAGGTAGCAGTTTGCATGTTGTTTGCATGCTTAGTTGAGACGATGGATCCTAACCATTGATGGTTAGGGTGACTGTCAATGGTTAGGGTCCAAAGGGAAAGGGGACCTAATTATCAAGTTTACCCTGTTTGGTGAAATAGGGTGCAGTTAGGTGGGTTAGGCTTGAGAGGTGTTAGATGGTCCAAAAAGGGGTTGTAAGGGGTCCAGGGGTAACGTCAACATTCAAAATTATTGGTGTGTGGATTTTTGGTGTCTAAAATGATGTTAAATTTGTAAAACACTTTAGGTTTTATATCTTGAGTCCTCACACAAACGCTATGGTTTTGAATTATTTTGTTAAATCTATTCTAACTCAACAAGAGCTCAATTGAAAGAGAGGAGGATATATTTCCAAAGTACAATAATATGATCTGTATATTAAGGCCTCAAAATTAGTAAGAGTATAATGTCTTTTTCAATTTATTGTTAAAGGTGTTGATTCTTAGAGAGAAATAAATCATGAGGATATAATACAAAATCTATCACTAGTGGTCTAGGTTGATTATCTTAATGAATGGTATTCTAACATTGCATATATTTTTTATCATATGGATAATTTCCAACCCACCTAAGTGTTAAACAAAAGAGGACTATTAAGCTTAGGGCAGTGTAGAACATGATTTGGGATAACACTCTCTTCAATAAAGATCTTGATGGGAGCTTTTTGAGAAGTGTAGATAAATAATAGTAAATGATATTGTTGAAAGCCTTCCATGATCAAACATGTGGTATATATTTCTCATATTTAATTAAAACCCTTTAAAATCCTACAATATCACTACCATTAGCCAATATTATTTAAATATACACAAGAGTAGGTTTCAAAATGTGAGGCTTGTGAGTAATTTTATGGAAGGCCTAAACTCACAATGTTACTATTATGGGCTCAATTTAAACCCTTAGAGAGGGTTCTTCGAGGTCTCTTCAATCAATCCCATAAATTTGGGACAACCCCATTCTATGGGTCACCTATGTTGGGTTTGAACCTCCATAGTAGGCCAACTTCATCTTTGATGCTCACCTAAAATTAAAACTAGGCCTAATGCTTCATGGGATAAGGGTTAGAAAGAGAGTAAGGGATCTTAAGAAAGTTAATAGGGTGATGCACCAAACTTAAAATGGAACTCCCATAATCTCAAACCCACACTAGATCAGCAAAGGGTAGTACTAGCTTACACAAACTTAAGATCAAGCTAATTTGCATAAGTATTTCATAGAGGAGGATCATAATAGAACACTAATCTAGACCTGCAAACAACATTGAAAACCCTATAAACAAAGTCAAAAATAAGGACCATGGATGAGGAAGATTCTCCTTCACATAATGTCATAGTGCACAACTTTCCAAACACAGGTTCAAGGCAAAATATAAGCAAACAAACTCCTATTACATTACAAGGTAGTTCATACAAATGCTTGATAGGGTCGATCCTGATCAAGCTGAGTATACTTTGTAGTATCTCAAAGAATGTCCCATCTCTCATAAAGATAAAAAATAAAGTCTAAAATATGAGGTCCCTTTATAAAATCAAAAGAAAGTGTTAATATAGGAGAAGGGGAAGAGGAGAGAGAGAAGGGAAGAAGCATATTATTCATGATAATAAATGAGTTGTCAGAGCTAAGAAATATTTCACCAAGATTTGGTCCAATTAGAATAGGTTATTATGAGCAAGATATTTGTGATTTGCTCAAAATCCTCTAAATCATTCTATTTTGAGCAAGCTGCACTAGAAGACAAGAGTTTAACAAAAGTGTCAAGTCATGATCGAGCTAGACGTAAATGTTTCAACTTCTTTCCAAGTCCCTAAGTTTTGATCTATTGATCTTCCACTAGATTTCATCAAGAGGATAAAATATTTGTATTTTTCAGGGACACATTATGCTTGAACAACAATTTGTTGAGGCCCTAACTTGGGATGATCTCTTCATTAATCATATATCTACACTTGTGCCTTTGATCTTGGATTGAGATAACTATGGGTGAAAACCAATCTAAGGATATTGGTTTTATTATAGATATATAGCACTTTTTTTTATGGTTGGTCTCATCTAAGCCCATATAGAGCTCCCTTCCTTTACTTCTGCTAACTCGGGTTGGATTCAAGTTTGGGTTATTTTATTTGCCTATCCAGTCAGGTCCATTCATGCTTTACCAACTTTCATCAAAATATCCCAACTTGCCTCTTTACTATTGGTTGTAAGTATTCAACCCGAATCATTAACCTTTTGAGTCTATTTCACTCCATCATATTCTGAGGTCCGATTAAACATGAATCAGATATCTTTTAGGACCCACCACGTTGAGCTCAATCTCTCATTGGTTCTTGGAATTCACTGACCATTTGACTTGCTTCAAAATACCATGTTCTTGATGCTTGTTAGTCGTACATTCCTTATCAAGTTCCCACCAATGATTTTTTATCCAAATGGTCCCTTTGTGGGTATTAAAAATGACATTCATATAGATGTTTGCCATTTATTGACCAAATTTACAATTCTATACCTTGAAGCGCAAAGATCACAGGGGCACCAAATTTATAGAGAATGGACCTAACACTAAAAATAACAAACCCTTTTGATCCAATAACCATTTAAACTTTCTACATGCTTCTGTAAAATGTTTGAAGTTGATGTGATCCTGTATGACATCTTGATGACAATCTAGCCTAAAATGGCTAAGTATGGAAACTTCATAAATTTTGTGTTAGAAGCCAACTTTTCTGTCAGGGAATCCAAGAACAAACACACTTGTTCTGATCCCACTTGTTAGGATCTTACTCCTCAGAAAGAGCACAATATGATTACCAAATACAAGCAATTAAACATGCAGAAATAACCAGAAGCACAAGTAACTAGAATTCACCAATAGCACAGAATATGAGAGACAATACACTATCTTGTATTAACATTTGTACAGAAAAGAATACAATAAAGAGCCGCCACACTCAGCCACCTTACAGAGGCTTCCCACACCTCAAGTGTATAGTAATTCTTCTTCAAAACACTCTCCTACCAAAAATGGTCCCAACACACAACTCACACACAGAATTGGTGTTCACTTCTCCAACCAGTCAGTAATAACCCTGCCAGTACTCAAGCACTCTATAATACTTCAAGTTGATCTCCCATGAACCTGCAACCTGCAATTCAATAGACCATACTCACACCTGTAGATCTCCTATGAGCTTGCAACAACCTACAACTCAATGATCCTACAATGGAAGGATCTTCCTTGCCTTCCTTTCTAGCTCATTAGTGGAACTAGGAGAAACACACACTTTATTCTCTTCACTAGCACACTTTACAATACATGACAATGGGTCTATAAATAGATCTCAGACTTAAACAATAACTTAGACTCTTAGTTTACTATAATTATCCACGCAGCTCAAGACTCGAAATAGCCTTTACATGCAAACACTCCGTTCACTTAACTAACTGTTCGTGTAATGAACAGTTATGGAACACACAGGCGATCGACATCAGTCCCTACTTGCCTGGTGCTGACCGACATTGCCTGACTCCCTACCGATGCCAGTTGCCTTTTGCTTCATCTTGACCAACGTTAGTCATACTGTCGATGGCGGTTCTTCTGGAACTTTAACAACCTCCTTTTTGTCTGCATAGCTGAAGCTTTTAGCTCCACACCCTAACAATCTCCCACTTGGAGATAAACAACTACAACTGTACTTATACTTGTACACCATCTAGTTTGTTCCCTTGGCTCTGTATCCCTCTTCAAGATCACTCTTGAAGACCAACCACCACAAAACCTACAGTGCAACACCTGTCATCCAAATCACCTGCCACATCCACATCTACAAACCCATGTAGAAAATAACTTGAACCTGCATAGCATGTGCACCTACTGCTAGTCCCTCTAAGAATCCACTGAACTGCCCTCCAATGCTTCTTTCCCAGATTGGCTCCAAACTTGTGACAACTCCCACTGCTTGGGAAAACTTAGGTCTAGTACATACCATGCACTTAACCTCATTATGTGAATCAAGACACTATTCTGTGAACTGTCCAACCATCGGCGTCCATCCTGAAACAAAGTCAACCTATGACCTTCCATGTCTCTAGAACACACTCATGCCAAAGAATCTTGTTGCTCCCAGATTTCTCATGACACACCTCTGAACTAGCTTTACCTTTAGTTCAGCAACACCTGTATATGTAACCTTGCAACAAGCACATCATAAGTAATAGGATAATGTAGCTAATATTATCCAACCTAGTAAAGAGAAACACAATGATCAAACCTCCATTTCCCTGCAGCTTATTCAAGACCATATACCAAGGCCTTCCGTCTCACATATCCATTTCCACTCTTCTTCATCCTGAACATCCATTCGTCTCTCAGTGCTTACTTCCAGCTGGCAACTCCACCCAAAAATCCTGTTTGGTTCTCCTCCAAGGACTCACACTCCTCATCCATGCCTAGCTCTCACTATTTCCTGGATCTACCTACTCTGATTCTTTAATAACTTCCTGGTTCTTTACCATAAGTGAGCAACAAGTAGTGTAAAGAAGGGAAATGATGAATTTGAGGCTTACATACCTTTTAAGTCCTCCATATGGGCGCTTGAGACTCCTTGACAGCTTGTTGTCCACCCAAAATTCATCTCAGTGACCGATGTCGATCACATTCCAGTCTGCACCCGACCGATGTCGATTCCCTGCGACTGCCTCATCACCGACGTTGGTTCCTCCTTACCAATGCCGGTGTTTATCTGCCCTGAGTCACCAATGTCGGTCTAGACATAGCTGATGTCAATCCCTATCTGGACACTGACGCTGATTTTCTAGCCGACGTCGGTCTCTGTGTTTTTCTAGTGAGAACTGACTTTTTCTAGCGAGCTCCTTTTGGATCAAACCCTTGTCCAAATCACCCTTGCTCTGCTCAAAATTCTTCTACCCCTTGTGTTGAACTCTGTCCGTCACCTTCTCCTTGAAAACCAAGGCTTTCCTGTTCTTGTCACTAACATCGGATTCCTCAAGAAACGTCACCTTCTTCTTCTGCATATAAAAACCTCGATCTATGCTCTTCAAATCTGAAAGCATACCCTTTGACTCAAGAAAATGCATCTCCTTCTTATTCATGTGACCAAGCCTATTAAGCCACATCTCTAAATCTATAGCTGAAGTAGATAACCCTAAAAGAGAATCAATAATACAAGTAGATAGATAAAGCATACCTACTTTCTTACCTCTTGCTACAACAAGTGCACCCTTGGTAACCTTCCAAGAGTCCACTGTGAGAGTTAATGTGCAACCCTCATCACCCAAACTTCTTACAGAAATAAAATTCCACTCTAGAATTGGGACATGCATGACCTCCTTTAACACCCATGTGTTACTTGTCTGCAATTTCAGCTTCACTTTCCCTTTGCCAACCATCTGACAAGGCTTACCATACCCTACACAAATTTCTCCAAAGTCTCCCTGGACATACTCATGAAAAAATTCCCTATTTGGGGATGCATGAAAAGAGGCACCAGAATCTAAAACCCAAGATTTTACTTTATCTAAAGAACATACTAGAGCATCCTATGCAATGAAATCTGCAACATCTACTTCTTCTTCATGTCTTTCATGCTGATCTGCTACCAACCAACAATCTTCTTTTCCCTGCTCTTTCTTTCCATATTTTTGGCAGGTTATTCTGCCATACCTAGACATGGACCTCCTACCATTAAACTTTTCCATTCATAGCTTACTGTCTTCTACCATTGCTCTACTCCCACTCAAACAGAAACCCCTGTGAGTAACCTGTAATCAAAACACACTAACCAGATCTAATCCAACCTGTTAGTATCCCAACCAAAAGCTCTGATACTAGTTGTCAAGGAATCCAAGAACAGACACACTTGTTCTGATCCCACTTGTTAGGATCTTGCTCCTCAAAAAGAGCACAATATGATTACCAAATATAAGTAATTAAACATGCAAAAATAACCAGAAGCACAAGTAACTAGAATTCACCAATAGCACAAAATATGAGAGACAATACACTATCTTGTATTAACATTTGTACAGAAAAGAATACAATAAAGAACCACCACACTCTTCCACCTTATAGAGGCTTCCCACACCTCAAGTGTACAGTAATTCTTCTTCAAAACACTCTCCTACCAAAAATGGTCCCAACACACAACTCACACACAGAATTGGTGTTCACTTCTCCAACCAGTCAGTAATAACCCTGCCAGTACCCAAGCACTCTATAGTACTTCAATTTGATCTCCCATGAACCTGCAACCTGAAATTCAATAGACCATACTCACACCTATAGATATCCTATGAGCTTGCAACAACCTGCAACTCAATGATCCTATAATGGAAGGATCTTCCTTACCTTCCTTTTTAGCTCATTAGTGGAACTAGGAGAAACACACACTTTGTTCTCTTCACTAGCACACTTTACAATACATGCCAATGGGTCTATAAATAGATCCCAGACTTAAACAATAACTTAGACTCTTAGTTTACTATAATTATTCATGCAACTCAAGACTCGAAATAGCCTTTACATGCAAACACTCCGTTCACTTAACTAACTATTTGTGCAACGAATAGTTCTGGAACACACAGGTGATCGACGTCAGTCCCTGCTTGCCTAGTGCTGACCGATGTCGACTGACTCCCTACCGACGCCAGTTGCCTTCTGCTTCATCTTAATTGACATCGGTCATATTGCCAACACCAATTCTTCTGGAACTTCAGCAACCTCCTTTTTGTCTGCATAGTTGAAGCTTTTAGCTCCAGACCCTAACATTTTCCCATGAATGTCTTTCATTTATATATATTTCATGAGTTAAAACTTGGTGCATATGAATTAGACTCCAAAATCAATAAACCCATGGGATTGTTTCTTTTTGACTCATCCACACATGTGATATCTAGCGCTATAAAAATGTATACTTTAGCTTTTCTAACACTGTAGGTAAATGTTTGGACAATATCTTGATGGTCAGTGGACCAAATGAATTTCACATGCTTCCTTACTTATTTAGATCACTCCATAAGGTCTTTGCATCAGGACCATTAGCAATTGGGCACATGCTTAGTATATGGGCCAAAAATGGCCAACATTTACCCCTTCATCTAGTACTTATTGAAGAACCTTTTTAGCAATGGGGTTTTTATTTTGGTACCTTGGACCCATATTCCAATGTAAGACATACCCATGTTCTGATGACAACTAATTATTTCACTAAGTGGGTACAAGTAGTTTTAATAAGGTATACTACTTTTAAGGTGGTTTTTTAATTTCATCAAAGAAAATATATTGGTCAAGTTTGTAGTTTTATAAAATATTTTGTGGATAATGCCTCAAATTTATCTTTATTCAAGATCATTTATTTTTTATATAGATATGGGATCTTAGTAGTACACTCTTTTAGCTATAATGTATAATCTAGTAATAGGAATATCATGACTATCATCCACAAACTAGTAGATTAAAATTAAAGGAATAGGCATAAGAAACAATATGATGCTCTATGGGTGGATTGTATAAATCCTAAAGGATAAATTGGATTTTCTCATTTTCAAATTTTATATGGTATAAATGTAATGATTCCCATTTTTATGGATTTATCAGCTATGTACTATTATAAATTGGGAAATATGATTAGTTTAAGGATGCATTAGAAAATAAAATGATGTACCTAACTAGATTGTGGGAAAAATGAGTGATGTAAGTTGATAGGATTACAACTCATCAAAAGAAGGTGAAAGAGGTTTTTGATCACAAGGAAAAATAATGATATTTTTAGATTGCATATTTGGTTCTCCTATGGGATAGAATTAAAGAACTAAGTCAAATCCATGAAAATTTGGACTCTTTGTGGATGGGACCTTTTAGGATCTACCATTTCTGTTATGAGAACACTTACTATCTGGCATATCATAATAGAACTCAAATTATCCTACTATATAGTGGGTAATATCTGAAGCATTACAAATAGTGAAGGTAGAGTATCCCCTAATGTTCCCATAGGTTATTTATGTTTTGGTGTTTTTCCTTTCCTATTTTATGTTTTATTTCTTATTGTATGTTTCTCTTCCTATTGTGGTTTTTAGTATTCTTATTGGTCTCTTCCCTTTTCCTTTTCAATCATGGCCATTTAAGCTAAATACATAACATAATAGATAAAGCAATAAGTCTTGAAACCAAAGATTAAAATTCTACTCTGTGTAATTTTGCATGGCCATGTCCCCATCTTGAGCCAGTTGTTATCCCCAAAATTTGTATAGTCAAAAAATTTCCCAAATTATGGTGGCAACACAAAAAAGAGTTGAATCAATTATGACCAAGTTTAGAAGTTAGTAAGGCTCAAAAAAATTTAAAAAAATGAAATAAAAACAAGAAACTACATGCCCATGTGCTCATGCACTCATCACATCCATAAGGTTGGGCTTGCCTAACTTTCTAGATGAGTTAGAGTAGAGGTGCATCTTAGTGAGCCATGTTACTACTTCATGCCTATTGTGCCCAAAGGGTGAGGTTGTTTTGGCATTATGGATATGGTGGATGTAGAGATGTAACCAAGGTTTGTAGTTTAATGCCATGTATTCATTACACCCATGGGGTCATTTTAACCCTACCATGATGGCATGGTACACATGCATGATGTCTTTGTAGCCACACTTCCCTATATATGGTCAAATTTAGTTCATTTCACTCACAGATGCTCTAAAAACCCTTGGTTTTTTTTCCCTCTCTATTCTCATTGGATTTTGAATCTCTACCTTCTTACCATTTTCTCATATGAAGGCCAAAATCTTATCAAAATAGTCAATACCTTTGTCTTTATGAACACTTACAGTGACACAAAGTATCAATATATAGAGATATTATTTCAAGCAATTTTCACTCATCAAGAATATTATTTTACCCTAAGTACAACAAATTTCATGTCTACTCCTAGAGGCTAGAGGGTTAGAATAAATAGAAAAAACAAAAAAATTCATGGCCACCATCATTTTCTCTACATAAACCCATAAAAAAATATTATATTAGAACCTTATGATAATCTTCAACCACTAGTTGACACTACTTTTTGCATCACCAGAATAACCAAGATGAATTTCAAATACATGGGATATGAAACTTTTTCCATCCTAGAAATTGATATCTCATAAATTAGTTATTCAAAAATTGGACATGTAGACATGGTTAACTTTCACATGATAATCAATAATAGACCCTCTACACGTTTGGGTACCCTCCTAGAAAGAAGTGGTATTTTTTAGGCAATCAAATTTATAAGCTATGTACAATATTTGGATCTAGTCCTAGCATTTTCTTAATACTACAATGGAGAGACATGAGAAATATAATCTATGGGAGATTCTCTTGTGGTAAGGCTTTTCAGGGAATCCATTGATGTAGATTTTAAAAATCCACAAACGAGCACATATGTAAGGATGAGTGTAGATAATGAGTAGAATTTTTAGAAAAAAATATAGAGAAGAACTTCACCATAATGGATAATAATTGGTTGAATGTAAAATGGATAATCATATCAAAATTCCCCAATAGATTCATTAGAAAATATTTTGTATAGGAATTATCAAATATGATCACCCTCCTTAATAGGATAGTAGGAAATACAAGTACCAATGATTTCTATTATTTTATGTTCTTCCCAACGAGTATCATTTGTAATGGAAAGTAGTTCATTGGTTAGGGAAGCATGATCAGTGACACAATACATAACCAGCTCACCAAAGTGATTTCCACAAAGTCATTTTATATGACTTCATATTTGGCACATTTTCTTGCATCTCAATAGGTATACTCTAGCCTCAACTAGTTGGAAATCCTAGGACTGGATACCAAAGTATATGAATTATATCCTCACCTGACCTTGAGACAAAGTAATAAGCATTTTAGATGACTAAATGATGCATTCACTATGAGTATATTTCAAGTGTTAAAAGACGACTAAGGAAGCATGCTTTCTAAAGAGGGAAGTGCTGTGTATCATAGTACAGAATCCATCTCATCCAATTTCAAAATTTATTTTATATCATAGTTGGAAGTTTTGAGGGTAGTCCAATGAGGCTTCCAAGGCTAGTTAGTGATAAAATTTTGCTAACTAGATTATGAAAATAGTTTTCCAATGTACATCAAAGATGTAGGAAGAAACATGCATTGGGAGTAGTGTTTCCAATTTATCTTAGACACTACACATGTAATAGATGCTCTAAATATTGAGTTTGGTATAACTCAATTCACTTTGTACCCACACATGGGAATATTTTATTTTTCTAGCGAGGGATATGTGCAAGTTATTTTTGGGATTAGCTCCTCATATTTCCATAAACCATACTTATGTTGAATAATTTGAATTTCAAAGATGAGTTTGTGAATGTTTGAACCCACATCAAATTAGAGGTTTCATAAAAACATGAGTGCCTAATGAAATTATTGATAATGGCTTTGAAACATTTAAGTAGTAATATAACAAAAGATTCATGGTGGCACCTATGAATGTGATAGGTTGGTCAACACCTAAGATCACTGACTTGCAAGAAGGAACCAAGTTTTTATTGGGAAAATCATTGGAGTAGTTTAATAAAAATCTTGTAGAGATAAATGAAATTATTATTTATCTCATATATAAGGACCTAACCTCACCAAATCAAGCTCTTGCATCCATTCTAAGGGTAACTATATATAGTGGTATGGGTATCATCCCACTACAAAAGTTGATGGTGATGGTAACGATGAATACCCAAACCAAGGAAAGAAGCCAAGCAAGACTTTTGGTGAAGTCCCACTTATGGGAAGAAAATTACAAGCCAATTAAACATTGCAAATGCAATAATCCTCTTCCTCACTAGGAGATCCCTCTTTATTGATCAATAACACCATGTAACAATAAATATCTTTTATTCAAGGGATGGAATAATTAGTAGTTAAAAGAGTGGTACTCAGTTCTACCTCATAAGGAAAGGTCTCTCCCATTCTCGCACATTATCCTCACATCCCACTTTTACCAAATTCTACCCCTCTAAGGTAATATACACCACCTGCTTCATCAACTGGTGTAGATACACATATGGTCAACACCAATAATGTGGTATTTCAATGGATGCCATCATTACTTGGAAAATTAAATAAGATAGTAGATGTGAAGTTTCCATACTTTGATACCTTATCAAATCTTCTTGTGACTTCTCCTCTATGAAGGCCAAAACCATCTCTAAGTTGGTCATAGATCCATCTAGAGCTTAGTTAATTGAGATTATAGAAACTAATGTTGAGAAGTATGAAGTGGAAATGACTATATATGATTATACCCTGAGGAGAGTTGTTATCGATGAATCCACGCATGAAATTGATGTGCATAACCTCCAAATGACTATAGAAAATATGATTAAGAGATATTAACAAAATAAGTTGACACAAGAATAGTTAAAATAATAAGTTTGATAACTCATAGGTTATGTTAATTATCTCATGATTCCCATGGAACCTCCTACTAGTGTCCAAGTTAGAGTCCTAGTAAAATTTCCTAGAATAATAAAAGAATCCATCTCAGCCATAACTATATATAATACTTATGAAAAGACCCTTGAGGCCTAGGTATAACATTTTTTTCTTGATGGCTTGCAATACATTGATGACAGGGTGAAACTATATGAGAATATTAATGTATAAAAAATCAAATTTGAATGACAAATCAAGTGTCATGAAGAAGAAATTAACTTATGGTAAAAAAATTTAAAGGATATAGAAGAGATGATGGGAACCAATGTAAACATGTTTGTTAAATTAGGATTATTTGATAAGAGATAAAATTACCCATTATTTAATTGGTTACAATGTGTCTTGAACAATATGGAAGTGTTGAAATAGGTTTTAGATCACTTGAAGGATTAGTCTAAAATTGGAAGGGGATAATATGTTTGAAGCATGTTATAATCTAGGTGACCTTTATTGTGATTTTCTCAAATATGTGGCTCTGAATTGCATTCATAAATGATGTAAAAGAATAATTTGGGAAGTTAATCAAGGAAGAGTTTTTCAAATAAGGCACCTTTAATGTATCCTTCATGAACATATTATACAAAATTCATTTTTTGCTAGAGGAAATGAATGCACAATGAAAAAATATTTTATAGACTTTGCATACTATGGTACTAGTATACAAAAAATGGTTCATTCATCAAAAGAATATAATAATTCCCAAGGTGAACTCAATTATTGATTCAGTCAAGAAATTTAGAATATATAAATAATTTATTTATAAAAAATCCAAATAAACACCTCCTTCAATGATAAGTCCATCTATAGGGAAGACTCCCTAGAAGGCATTTTTGTCTTATTCTACTTTCATATTTTTCTAAAATCTGAATTTTATTTTATAAAATATGATATAAAAGTGTATTATGAATGAGATGAAATCTGGAATATGAAGGTTCAATTCATTCCCTCCTAATTCTATAAATAGGAGAAATGGATATTACACAAGGGTTTATTGATGTTTGTTGTAATGTTTCTTGATAGGAAAAGAGAAAGAGACTTTTTGTTCATTCTTATAAAGAGAAATAAAATGAAAATTTTAGAAATTTGTACCTATTGTTTTATTTGTTGATGTGTGTTTTTCTTATGTTGATGTGTATCCCTCAACTCTCAAGCAATACATGTTTTATTCTCAAACTAACATATTAATTTTAGAATTCCTTCTTTTCATGTAAGGGATGAAATTTGTGTTTTCTCATTATTGTTGTAGAAATTTTTCCATATTGGATAATATCTCCATTATAGAAGAGTCAAACCTCAAACGAGAAAACACACAAAGTTAGGGTCAATCAATCATCATTAACTTAGTCATTATCAAATATTATATTTCATAGCTTCAAGAGCTCCTATCAGTTATGAGTTAAATCTTATCTTGAATAAACTTTTAATCCCTAATATCTCTTAGACTAACATGTTATATCTCACCTAAAATCCCTATATGATTTGTTTTACAACTCGCTTATAATATTCCACACAATATATTGTACATTTAATTGAAAATAACAAATGATGAGTTTTCTTTAACAACTCATCCACACTCTTACATACACTCAATAATATTTCTAAAATAAACACACTAACACCCACATGTTATCATGAATTCGTAACATTTCCCCCCTTAGTGTGAAATGGGAGAAAACACTACACTCCATAATTATAGCGTACTTGGTTGCAAACTCTGCAATTGACATTACTTTATTTTCAGACTCACTTATTTTAGTTTACCCCTCCTTAATGTATAATTGCATGGATGTCAATTTTGACTAATAACACCTCTATTTACAAATGATAGTGGCCCCTCTCTTATATATTTTTATGAAAAATGAATAGGCCCCCCTTTGATTTTCCAAAAATATCCACTTTGGAAGTAAATACACCCTCCTTAAAAATATTTACCCATTTAAAAAATTTGCCCTACTATAGTTCCACCCACCCCCCTAAATTATCAAAATATATAGGGTGTGGGGTGTGATAGAGGTTTCACCCCTTGACCCTTAAGCCCAATGCTTTAAACAAAATAACATAATCGATTAAGTTATCAATCTGATCATATAGTTATATACATGAAATGAATTTTATATTTTAACATCATCAATTTTGAGTAAATAAATAACTATCAAATCTTACCTAAATTTGATGGGGCTCAATCTTTGAGGTGGATTAGGATTAGGGTGCCTATCGAGTCAAGTTGTAGAAGGTTGATCTCAAGGCACTCATGGAGATCACAAGTTGAGAGCTTGTTGAAGGGGTCACCATGGTCTATTTGAAAAATTGAAGGCCGAGTTAGGATGATTCAAAACACAAAATTGGGTATGTGAAGATTTTGGGATCAAATTGAACTCAAGTGAGTATGCCAAGATAAGAAGGATTGGGATGAGTCAATGACAAGCACTTGATGCAGCTATAAATCTTGACCAACAAAACAAAACTAAGTTAATACAACTTAGTATCAAAGTTGAATAAAACCCATATACTAAAGTTGTTTACAATGTGAGGGAGGGGAGCTTGAGTTTGTAAAAGCCCAACATTTAAGACAAATGTAAATTCAACAATGTCAAATCAAGATAAAACACAATGGATCAAAGCTAGTCTAATGTAAATAGTGCTCAATGTAGCCAATATTGAAATCAAATTTCCTCATGATACAACACATCTAATACAAGATTAAAAGTAAGGATAAGTTAATAAAACTTGATGCAAGAGTGTAAATCCATACATCTATGATGAAAACAAATTTTTACACATAGTATGGCTAAATCAAAACACAAAAATGTGAATCAAAACATTTACAAGGTATGACAGCCATTTTTAAATATGTTTTGTTAAAATGACATTGATGCAGAATGATTACACCAATGCCAATGTAAAATAAACACAAAATATGTAATGAACATATCCTATGAATCCCAAATCCTATGTAAAAATGTATACAAAGTTAATATTGTGGTTAGATGCAAAGGTCTAGTTGCATACTTATCCAAAGTAGATCTAGATCTAAAGCCAAATATGCATTGTTCTTGGCATAAATAAGAGTACATCGTACATAAAACCATATCAAATGCTTGGCCAATAAGTATTACAACCCAAAAAAAATCTCTAAATAATCTAATCTGATCTAGAACAAGAGTGCCAAAAGTTGAGTGTAATACAAATCTTCTAAACCCTCATACAAAAATTGTATGACCTGGTATGGCCCAACCAAAATTGTCTATAGATGAATGTTGTCCCATAAAAGTTCTAACATAAATAAACTATGCTAAAATAAATCAACAAATGATTTAAAATGGGGATTTACATGGTCTGCACTAATAACTATTGACAAAGATAAAGATAAAAATGGAGTGCTGATTAACAATGGAATTTACATGTGGTCCTCACTGCATAGTCATTATTTGCCTCCTTATTTTAGATAGGTCTAGGAAAATTGCTCTGATACTAAATGTATAAAATTCTCCATATTGTATAATATCTTCATTATGGGACAATCAAAGCTCAAATGTGCAAATTCATAAATTCATGGTCAATCAATCATCATTAACTTATTCATTATCAGTGATTACATTTTATAGCTCCTATGAGTTATGAGTTAAATCTTATCTCCAAAAAACTTATAATCCCTAAATATATCTCAAATTAACGTATTATATCTCACCTAAAATCCCTAAGTACAATATTCAACACATAATTTATTTTACACTTAATAGTGAATAAGAAATGATGTGTTGTCATCAAATACTCATCCACACTCTTAAACATGATCCCACACACTCAATAATATTTCTAATCTAAACACACTAACACCCACATGTGAACACTAATTCTTAACACATGCATGACTCTTCGTCTTCCTTCTTTTTTATATTTATTATAATGGTTGAAAGTAAGAAAACTGAATACTCAATTCAACCTATAAATATTGTAAATAGGTTTATTTATTGTTTTCATGTTTTCAATATAGGGAACCTCCCCTTTGAATAGAGGAGAGATTTTTATTTCCTTCACTATTTTGAAATAGAATATTTGTCAAAATACTAAATATTTCACCAATAATATCATATGATAGTTCACATAATGGACTTTTATTCATACAAGCTCATTTGAATAGACACAAAAAGTATGGATTAATGGTTGGTAATAGTTTAAGCCTCAATATTATCACTAATCAACTCATTTATGATATTGGACTCAACTACAAATGTTTAGCATAAACTCCAATAATTATATCAAGATATTATGTTATAGCTAGAGATCTTCTTGGTTATAGTATCTTCCCTATTTAAGTGGGTTGTAAGATAATTAAAATATTATTTCATGTGTTACCCAATAATGGAGCATGTAATGTGTTACTTAATAGACCTTAGATACTATTTTATGTAAAGTTGGATTAATAGGTGACTTAACCCTAATTCTAATAAATTAAATAGGATATAACAAAATGTTGTAAATGGACTTTTGAAAAGTGTAGTGAAAGTAAAATATTAAATTTAAAAAAGTGCAATCGATTGATAGAAGACTAGCTATGAAATGAAATGAAAATCTTAGTTTTTTCTATTTTAGATCTTACTATGTTGACTAACAAGTAACTGTAACAAATAAATAGGAACTAATTTTACAAGTGCCTAGATATGGAGATAGAAACTGTTGAAGAATAAAATTGTTCAACTTTAGATAAGATTGGCTACCACTATAATCCTAGTTAATTGATGTTTTACTTTGATAAAAATAATAAATTATGTCATGATCATCTGAAATAGCTTTTATTTGGCTATATTCATAAATGTGAACTTTGAATATGTATAAGACTTTAAAATAGCTTCTTCAAGGTTGAAATCCTAATGGATCTTACAATTACTAAAAACCTACAAATAGAAAAAGAGTGGAGTATAATACACTGAGATAAACCCAATCATCCCCATGAATGTATCCAATAATTAAAGAGGTAAATCAAGTCCATGTAGTTCTCCCACTTAGAATGCTTTATACAATTGTGTTCCTTTTATTATATAAATACATCTAGAGATGGTTTGAATACTTGATCATGTTTTGATTTGGCTTAAGTAAAACATGATTTTGACTTGATTGAGACTGCTTCAAGTGATTGCAATTAGAATTAGGAAGAATAGGGAAGCTTTTCTCAATGTGCAATAGTGTGAGCATGCCTCTCTATTGAAATTTCCAAGTGATGGAATAGGTGACTTTCTTAAGTGTGCCTTTATAAAAATTCAAAGGGGAAACCCACCTTCTACAAATCCTAATAACATGGATCAAAATGTAAGGGAGGGTTCAAATTTGAAAAATGACTATTAGAATATGAAGGATAAAAACTTCACATAGGGGACAATAACACTTGCCACTATTTTCTCCTACTTGACATTTTTGTCCTTTAGGTAAACATGTGACTTTTGGGTCTGGATCTATATATACAGATGCTTAGGGTTATTTTTAGATATTATAACATTTTTTTAGATCATAGATAATGAATTAAAAAATAAATAGGTATGTATAGGTGCTTAAGATGGAGTGAGGTGGAAAAATAGTTCTAGATTAAGTGCTCAAGTCAATTAAAGTGAAATAAGACCAAAACTAACATAATCAAGTATTTATAACCAATTTTGAGTGATTACATTTGCCATTCACCCCTCCCCCTACCCACCCCCTAGTCTAGAATTGAAATTATTGATTAAATAAAAAAGATATACCTTTGTGTGTATAATGCACTTTGCCTCTGGGAGAAGCTTCAGGTCATGCAAGGTGTTCCATGGGTAATCTTGCAATGATGTAAAAGTAGTTACTGTTCATACGTGAAATTAAAATTTAAATGTAAATTAAATTTGACAAGACTAAAAATAATAAGGAAATATTACAATTGTATGTGTGAAACTAATGTTTCTCTTTTGACTTTTCTTGGAGATGATGCTTCCTTGAAGCACTAGAGAGTTTGTGTTTCCCATGAAGAATTTTTAGAGATTGGTTCCTTAGCTAAAACAATGGAGAATTTGATAGTGATTAAACCCAAAATTGAATTGAACTTATATGGAAAATAAAACCCATTGAGAGATGTGGAAACCTCAATTTATTATGTTTGTTTTTGTAACTCCAAGATGAGAAATGGATTGAAATCCAGAAAGGATTTGCAAACCTAATGTTAGAGGGTGTTGAACCTCTAAGTTATGCATTATACACTTTAATTGAATTAACCATTTCATATGGCTTATAGATTCAATTGCCACTTTGTTATTTAATGGATAATTAAAATAGAATGGAGAACATCCATGATCCTACCATGTCTATAGATATAAAATAATATTATTTTTTAAAAAAATGGTGTATTGTACATGAATCTGTATCATATCCCCATTGATAAATGTAAAATATGAAATTGTTTATAAATGCAAATAATGAATTTTGTTTGAAACGTATACATGAACTTGTATCATGCATTCAAAATTGTATGAATTTATACTTTGATATTGCAATGTGGGTGCATATGCATGGTATATACCCCCATAATATATGTCAATAACTAAATTTTGAGCCATTTTGAAACCTTAAAAATTTTATTTTGTGCAAAAAACTAATTTTTCCTCTTGTAGAGGCTTATCTCATGTATTTAAATCCCACTAAAATGCCTCCATTTTAAGGTGAAGGAATTGATCATAAAATTCACTCATCTCAAAATAAAATTTATCTATAGCATGTGTAGTAAGATGTAGTCATTGAATTTTGTATCATATGTGAAAAGTATGTCAAGATAATAATATTTGTAGCATTTTAATTATGTATGCAATGAATGAATAAAGGCATATAAAAATGTATCAATTTATCTCATAGTATTAAAGTATATAATTAGTATAGTATGTATTAATTGGTGTATGATATGGATCATGGAACTAATAAAACTTAACAAACTCAAAAATCACGTAAACACAATCAATATAATGTCATCTAATAAGTCCAAGGGATGAATACAATGGACATGTTAAAATCTCACATAAGTAAATATTTTCACACACAAGGCCAAGGGCTACATGCTATAGACATGAATGATGTCATAAATAAAGGACATGTTCAAATGTCACACACAACATAGGCCCAAGGGCCAATAGTAATGGACATATTCAAATGTCACATAAACTAAATAAGATCTCATATATCCTAGAAAATAACATATATTTGCACCTTTTATTTAAGTTTTACATACTTTATTAAAATTTATTTAGCTTAGTTGATTAAGCCTTCTTTGAAAACATCCTAGAGTAATATTAGGATAAGGAGCACTCAATTTGACCACTTCAACTCTCATGTGCCCATTCATGTGGAGGTTGTTGCACATATGTCTATTACATAGTTAAAATCCAAGTTGAACTACAACTCTAACTTTTTATGGATCACTTCTATTTGCAAATTACAAGTTAATTTTTAATCATATTATTTGTTTGGTTCAGTTTCAATAAATTATCTTATTATTGTTTATTAATTGCAGCATCTTCTAGCTTCCATGGAGTGAGTCATAAATATGAATATATAATCATGAGCATTATGTTCTCTTTAATGGTATTAGAGTGAGGTTTTCCTAGTTTACATTGTGGATTTCTATATTTTTATTCAATCTAGCATTCCCACACTACTCCCCTAACCGCTTAACACATTTTTGTGCCAACCCACAATCTAGGTTTTCAAAATAATCATCTAGGTATATTTTATTTGTGACAAAAGTAGTAAATTGGGGTATTTTTTTGAGCTATTTTATTTTTAGAAAAAATCAGATTATCTAGATGTTTGACACTATTTTTCATGAATACTACTTAAAAAAATACAAATTCAAAAAAAAAAATTGAAGCTTTTAGTGATTTTTAATGCGTTATTGAATGTTATTATTTATAGGACAAATAGTAAACAATAGAGAATACAATATATTTTCTAAAATATTTGAGCAAAAACATGGATCAGATCTTACATCACTAGATTTATATTTTTAACAGCATTTTATAAAGTCCTAATTTTTAAAAAATAATATATCGAGGCACCGATGGTGAGCATTTGAATGTGAGGGACAATTCAACATGTTGCATTTGGTGGGGGGTAACACCCTGTTATTGTTTCAGTGGATTATCTAGGTGCTCCACTCATTTTTCACCACCACCCCCCATGTAGCCACAATAACCACCAGTTTTGTTTCCTATTCAACCCTCAAAATCATTGTAATAATGAGGTAAATATAAACTTGCTCACATTTCCACCTAGTGCATTAGTTAATGTTAATTTATACGATGCCTACCTTACCATAGGTGTAGGGGTTAAATATTTATGTATTGGTTCTTTAATAACTTTTATGGGTTTATTTATTATTAAAAAATACTTATCACTCCACACGCTAAAGTTGATTGAGGCATGATGTTTGGTAAAGGCTTGTAAAATCACATTCTTTGTCATTAGTTGTGGGGGTCAATTCCCCCTAGTCCATATAATTGAAAAATGTTTTTTCACAAGACCTAATGTCCCATACAACTATAAACTTGAATTTTTATCCCCCAATAAATCACCCCTCGCCAATGCAACTCTCTTTTGTAGTGCCAATTTCAAAATCTCATATCTTTTGATCTGGGAGGTCTGAGAGGGTTTTCATTTCCTAATCTTATTTTTTCAAGATATTCAAAATGATGGGGTTCATTTGTCATTTTAATGGACCAATTTTTTCATAAATTATATACTTTTCAAAAAAAATTGACTTTACCTATTTTTAGAACATTAAAATAGTCATATATTTTGATTTATATGTCAGATCGACTTGTTTTTTTAAAGTGCATGACTTTTCATGTTATTCATAGTAGTGACCTCATATTAGTTCCTTTATATATAAGGAATGTTTTTTTAATGTTTTTTTGTAATTTAGTACCCATATAAATCTATAAATCTTTATTCAACTACATTAATAAATGTACAATGCACTCACTTATAAAGTGCCAAACAAAGTTATTCTTTTTTGGGTCCACATATTTTCATTTTATTTGCACTATTTTATAAAGTGCCATGGGGGCTTGTTGTCTTTTTTCCATAACCTCATCTACCTTCATGTGTGTTTGCTTTGATTCACATACCTTTTTCTTAGTTTCAAGTACTAAATATGGCATTTTGGGAGTTTTTTATCCTTGGTTCTCTTCTTAATTGCTAATTTGTGTTGCCTTGTTCTAGAGCTACTCTCACATTGATATAACATTTTTGACAAATAGACAGTCTCCTTGTTTGGAGATATTCTGGTGTATATAATTTTTTACTTGTCTTTATTTTATTCTTTTTAGATATATATGTACTTGTACTAAATTATAAAGTGCCATGGGGGGGTTTATTTTTACAACCTAGTCTACCTTCATGCATGTGTGCCTTATTTTACACACCCTTTTTCTATATCAGTTGCTAGTTTATCCCATCAACATTAGAGTCATCCTTATTTGAGATACCATTTTTATATTATTTGACACATTGATAGTTAAGTCATCTATTTTTAGTGTGAATTTTATGGCATACCTAGTTAATAGATTCAAACCACTCACACAGATATTTTCATCCACTCCACCCATTTAGCATTATGGGGGGTTTATAGACACTGATTATTTAAGTGTTGAGAATCCATTGCATATGTTTCAAGTAATTTATGGCATTCTTGGTGTACTCTTTTGTACTTTTAACACTTCAATTATTAGTAGTATTATTTAGCATTCCTAACATCTAATTTCAATTATTGAGTAGTGGATTAGAATAACTCATGTAGTTTTGAGTTCCTCACCATCTAGCCATTCTTCTTTCACTTATTTCACCTTCTTCAATGATGGCTTTGATCCCATCTATGCTTCTTCAGTGATTAATTTCATCCCATCTAGTGTAGATTTATATAACTTGTTTCTATGGGATCCTACTTCATTGAGTAGGGTCTTTTAGACCCTCTCTCATCTCTCTTTTAGGGGCAGTTTTTTCCTATGGGTTTTCTCCTTTTTCTCTACTTATGAGATAAAATTTTTTACATGGCTACCTTATTAGGCCTAGTTATTGGGACCCATTTTTTAGAGGTTTTTTAGCCTCATTTATTTTTTGTTAGACTTCCCTATGTATAAATTAAGGGAGGGTATTGGTGAAATATTTATGTATTTACACCTTTTATTTAAGTTTCACTTAGTTTAAAAATATTTATTTAATTTATTTAACTTCATCTACCTTGTACACCTCCTAGGCTAATATTAGGATAAGTGGCATTCATAGTTTGACCACTTCATCTCTCATGTGCCTATTCATGTGGATGTTGTTGCACACGTGTTTATTACATACTCAAAATACAAGTTGGAATATAACTCTTGATTTTTATATATATATAAACCACTTTTATTTCTAAACTATAAGCTAATTGCTAATAAAATTCATTCATTTTAGTTTTTCATATCTTTTTTATTATTATTTATTACTTACAACATATTCTATCTTCCCTAAAGTGAGTCATAACTATGGATATATAATCCTAAGCGTTGTTTAATCTTTCATATCCATGTACACAATTGTAGTATAGAAATTTCAGCAACACATTTGTAGCTAATATATAGCTTAACAATATAGGAGTCCTAGAATGATAAAACCTATAAAATTATAACTAATGGATAAGATGCCCATAATTTATTAAGGCTACATGGTAGAGGCAAGTCCAACACCTTAATCCATGTTAAATATGTATATCTTACATAACACTCATGAATACTAGTGAAATGCATGTGTGATAGAAAAAGAGTAAGTTATCTACTAATTATGAGATAAATAACATATTATAATGGTGTAAACTAGATGTCTAATCATGCTCAAGTTTTAATTTTTGGTTTTTAGAATTTTTTTGTATTTTTTCCTTATTTGAATTTTGAAAACTAGAAATAAAAGAAAGTAATGATAAGCAAAAGTTTGAGAGTAGAAGAAAGGAGAATGATTTGAACAATTTACAACATGTGTCAATGAAAATATGCATTATAAATAATGGCATGACCCTGAATGATCTAAATTCACTATCTATATATGTGATTGTAGTTGAAAACTTGTAGTAATAGAATATGTATGTAAACAATTGATTATACATCCTAATTTCATCAAAAGTACAATTATCAAGATATGCAACATGTATGATCAATATAGCACTAGAATAGAAATATTTATCATGAATAAGTATTGGTTTACATACTTAAAGTGAATGAAATACTTAAAAAATTATAATACTATGGTTCTATGTGCTTAAATTTTAATTTCTATGTGAAAAACTACACAAGATGGGATCGACCAATTGAGGATGATAATCAAAATCAATTTTTTACCTTACTATTTGATTATGTCCTTGATAAAAAAATGTAATTTTGTCAATGCAGATTGTAAAAACATAAGGGTAAATGGTATAATATGACATAATTGATCTTTTTTGGACTGTTTGTATCTGAAAAGTGAAAAATAATACCCAAAGGGCCAAAAATTAAATAAGAGCCAAGGGTTTATAAGAATTGATCAAATTGATCACATGTGTAAATAGTAGAAGAAGATGATGCAATAGTCAAGAAGATATGTACAATCAATTTTTTTGTTTTTTGAATTATTTAAATTTTTTAAAAAAAATTCAATATTTAAAAATGTAACACACTGACCAATGATCCCATCAATGTTAGAATCATAATAATATATGATAAGTGGTATAAAATTTCATTTCATGAATGAAATGTTATAGATGTATACGTATCAAAACCAAAAAATACATCGTGTGTTATAAGAAATATATCTAGATTACTAATTGTGTAATCTTGTGTAGGAAGAATAACTCTAAGAGATGTAGAATGATGTGAAATTCAATGAAGACTAATAGAAGATTGTGTCAAATATTGTTCCCTTTGATAGTCAAGTTGATCTATATGCATCACCAATTTATTAGATATGGCATGTTATTGTGCTTGTTGAGAATTAGACACTTTTTCCCAATATACTTGTTTTTTAATTGGTTGCTTTTGATATTTTTGCAAAAAAAATTAAATGGTTGAAAATAAATGTTTTCCTTAGGTTCAAAAAATTTAAATGTGATTTGTTTTTACATAGATATATCAATGAAATATGGTGGTGGCAGGAGGAGATACCATAGATTATAGAGGGTACTCATATTTAATTCTTTAAATTATAACCATTTAATTACAATGAATCTACTTTAGACACCTATGCACTATAGAAGTTACAACATGAATATTTTTGTAATTAAGGGAATCCTAATATCATATCGAATACCCAATTTTGTAGTAAAACTAAAAAATGATTAGAGAGTATAACAAGGCCCAATTGAAGAGGCAACACAATATGTCCCAAATTAGTTTTTGGTTTCCCATTGAATGTCTTGACACTTTTAGAAGTTTTTTCTATGTCATTTTGTGTGTAACCCAATGAATTAATTAATGTCATTGTGCATGTATTTTCATTCGATCCATTATCAACTAGTACATTATGAGTGGTTTTTTGATCAATATAATCTCATATACATGAAGCATTAAAATCTTAATTATAGTGTAATTTCTCACTATCATCAAAATTAATTATAGGATATGGTTGAGTATTTTGAACAATTATACCAATAATTCCATCTAATAGATCATATAACTCAGGCAATGGATATGCATTATAAGTATGATGCACTATTGAATTATCCTTACTTTTATTATGGTTTGGAATTGGCTCACTAAAAATATTCAACTTATCATTATCATTGTTGGGTCTTAATTTCCTCTATAGGAATGTCTATCTTAATGATAATGTTGTCAATAAGGTGCTTGAGCTTAAAATATTTGTTAGTAGAATGACCATTGCATATATGGTAATTACAATATGCATTGTTATCAAAAGATTTACCTTGAATTTTGTTTTTATAAATCTCAAATTGTGGAGGTAGAGTAATAATAATGTACTCAAATAACTTTTATAGCAATTTATGAGGTAGTTATGGTAATTTATATAACTACCTCTTTAGTTAATCAGGTAAAATAATCTTGTTGGTAGGCTTATAAATATAATTAATTGTAATTTTTACATTTATTTTAGTATGTATTGGCTTAGCTTTGTAATATGGTTTGATTTGAAACTTCATTGTGGAAGCTGAAGTATATGTGGGTGTATACTTGAGCTTTTCCAAAGCAAAAAACTTCACATCTCTATATCTTCTTATACGATAAAGTTCCTAATATGATGTGAATTTATTGAAACTAATTGACTCATCTAAAGTTGCAAGAAAACATTTTTTGAAAATGTCTTGTAATTCAATATCTATCAATGTGTTAGACATTTTGGAAAGCATGGTCTTGTAACAAAGTACATATTCACATATAGGCTCATTAGTTCATTGCTTAAGTTTGGAAATGTGTGCATAAGAAATATTTTCATCAATGTTTGTATAAAAATATGTAATAAATTGGTATATTATTGGATTAAATTCTTAGATTGATTGAACCACTAAATCATAAAACCAATGTAAGGCATAATATTTTAATCTTCTTGGAAATAACTTGGTTACCAACTTGTCATTGAAAGCATAATCCAAATATGTTATATGAAATAAATTAAGATGTTGTTCTAGATATATTTTACCTTCATGTATTGGAAGTTTCAAAGATAAAAATACTATAGGTAAAGGATATGATGATCAGGTGTTAATGCATCATGAAGCAAAGCTTATGAATCCAATGATTGGCTAACTTTTGGTATACCTGTCTCTAACTAAAGTACCTTAGACTATAAAATAGAAATCTTTTTCACAAGGAATTGTGTAATAAGAAAGGAATGTGATGTATGATGTGTACCTATCAAAGGCCTTGTAAGAGTCACTTAGCTAGGCATAGGCATGGAGATCTGTTGTAATCATTATGTTTCCCCCGAGTTAAAAGGTGTGGATGTAATAATAGTATCAATAGTAGTAGTAGCAAGACATGTAGTAAGGTTGGAAAGAGGTTTATCAAAGGAATCATTTTGTTAATCTGATATGCTAGCATGGTCATGTTTATTCTGTTTATGTCTAACCACAAATAGAAAAGATTCAATTTATTTTGGGTGGTTAGCTATGAATTCAATGAATTCTTTCATATTAAAAGGAACAAATCTATTATTTGTAGCACCATCAGATTCATGGATATTCTCACTTTCTATGGTCATAATAAGTCCATCAAGATGGTGTAGAGTAAAATTTATAGCATTTTGAATATAATTACTCTTATTCCCATGTCATACTTGACTTGAATTTTTTGCATCAATGTTACTTATGTCTTATCATGTAATTTGGTTCTTTTTTGAAAAACCTGCAATATAAAATGTTCTTCAAATATAGCCATAGATTATTTTTCAAATTGAAAATCAAGAAATAGGGGAAAAATTTTGTATGGAGATTAGTAACTTCTTATGAAATCCAAGGTCAAAATAAAATCCTTTTAGTGACAAAAATCAAATCTGATGTCAAAAAAAAATGCTTCAGTGTAAACAATTAGATTTATTGTTGAAAGCAAGCTATTTTAGTGTTAGATTTAGATCCAAAGTCAAAATAAGATTATTTTAGTTTCAATTTTTTAGGAATTTATCTAAACCATATGATAATTTTTTTGAAGCAATTCTCAAATATGAAGCAGGTTCACCAATGTGTTTTATATAAACTTGGATTAATAAGTGAATTAACCTTAATTCTGATAAATTGAATAGAATATAAAAAATGTTGTAAATGGACTTTGGACAAGTAAAATATTGTTTGACAAAGTGTAATTTGTTAAATTAATATTAATAAATGAAATTATAAACTTAGTTATTTATGGATGAGATCCAACTGTGTTGAATAATAGATGACTATAATAGATAAACATAAGTGACCAAAATCAGAGACTGAAACTATATAAGGATAATAATCTAACATGGGACATGATCAACTACCACTATAGTCCAAATCTAGTTGGTCTTATCCTTTACTTAAAAATCAACTTGTGTCATGATCATTTACAACAACTTAAATTAGGTTTGTATGTCGAGATTTGACCTTCGAATGTGTGCATAAAACCTGTAAATATCTTCTTCAAGGTTGAAACCCTAATAGGGATTTTAGTGACTAAAAACATACAAATAAAAAAAGAGTGGAGTGCAATGGCTTGCACTAGCCCCAATCACCCCCACAATTATTGTTCATTACATGCAAATCCAATAATCTAAAGAGGGAAATCAAGCCCACGTAATTCTCCCACTTATAGTGATTTGTGCAATTGTACTCCTTTGACTTGTGAATCCACATAGATATGGGTTGAATACTTGATCATGATTTGTTTTAGCTTGAGTAAAATAGGGTTTTAAAATCGTTGATATTTTCTTCAAGTGATTATAATCATAATTGGGAAGATTATGAAATTTTTTCTCAATGTGCAATAGTTTAAGTATGCCTCTGTATTAAAATTTCCAAGTGATATAATAGGTGACTTAAGTATGCCTTTATAGCAATCCAAAATTGGAAATGACGCACTAAGAATCCTAAAATCATGGATCACAATGTAAAGGAGGGTTTAAATTTAAAATTTAATCATTAGTATACCAAGTACAAAACCATCCCATATAGGACAAGAATTACTACCATTATTTTCCCCTACTGGACATTTTTATCCTTTAGGTAAATGTTTGAATTTTGGGTCTAGATCTATATTTACATATTCTTAAGGTGTTTTTAGTTGTTAGAACATCTTTTTAGGCAGCATATAACAATTTAAAAAATAAATAGGTCGATGGAGGTGCTTAGAATAGACTAAGGTGGTGAAATAGGTCCATATTAAGTGCTCAAGTAAATTAAATTGAAATAGGACCAAAACTGACATGATAAATTGTTCAACACTACATTTAAGTGACTAAGAATACATAAAATAAAAGTGATTAATTCTATTATGTAATAATGTTTAAATCTAGACATGAGGAACACATAATTATAATTAGAAAGGACATCAATTATCCAAAAGAAAAAGAACAAATAGATACCAAGAGAAGAACCAATACTTATACTAAAGAAAGAGAGTATAAAATACAAGTGCATATAAGACAATTCTAACAATAATGCATGTAGCATAACCCATAACTATAAGGAAACCAAAAGAACATATAAATGGTACACTTGTCCAATATAATTTTAATGATAAAGATCATGTAATGGTTAATATTATTGAATAATATGCTTCAAATGGTGGATTAACATGAATTGATGATTAGATACCTCAACTCCCTATATTTTCCTCTAATACTCTTATTGATTTACCTCATGTATCTTCTGATGATTATTATGACTCACTTGGTTACAACTCTATGCTTTGGTACCCTCGTTTACCCATTAATTATGTAAATTAAACTCTCTAATTTCTATCAATTTTTATTTTGTGTTGCGTATTAGTCTCTTCAAATGTTGTATCTTTATATCTTAATATAGACACCTACTTTCGGTACATTCCTTGTAATTATAATTTTATTATCATTTTATTTTTAGGTAAAATCCTTGTAATTATAATTCTATTATCATTTTTTCATGTGTATCATTTCTTCAAATTGGGATTTTATCAATGTCTTTTCCTTTGTGTTGGACCTTACATGTCCTTCCTTTATCATCATTCACCCTTAAACATCTTTAGATCTATCATTTGTTTGTCTTGAGATACTCTCAAATTCTTTTACAAATGTATTGAGTTTTGGTCATCTTGATCATCGTTAGGATAGTCTAATAGTGTTTTCACCATTATCAAATCATATTTATTATATGGCGGTTCCTTTATTCCATTTCACCATGTTTCATTGTGATGGGGCTAAGAACACAACAATTCTAAAAATGACTAAATTTACAAAGAATAAAATTGAACAAAAAAGAGAACTATAATTCTTAATTATTCTTATAAAATAATACATAAGTTACTTTAATAATTCATAACTTGAATATAGAGTTTTCATACACAACGACATCCTATTAAAAGAAAAGTTAATCCTAGAGTTAATTGAAATTTCTCTTTTTAGTAATTTTTAAAACCTACTATTTTTTAGTAACTTTACATGCAAGCTCAGATGGGTCAACCAATTTTTCTTTAGTCCATATATGTATAAATAAATCCTAAGGGTGAATTATAAATACAATTTCATGCCCAATTACAAAAAAAAACTAAATACATAGAATTCTAAAAATAACAAAACCAAACTTAAAGTGCAATTTTTGGCTTTTAGATGGTTAATTTTGGCAAAGCGACTAGCACAATTTAAAATGCATAGAGATATTCAATATTTTTGTTTTTATTTAAAATATCAAATGGAGTGTTGAGAAAAAAATCATTGTTTCCATAATATATTCTCTAGTATCACATTGTGCCATGATTGTTGGCCTTCTTACTTCCACAATGTTGGCTTGCTTATAAATAAGGTCCTAATTTGAATTTGAGAAGTCTATATATATATACAAAATTACCCTAAGACATTATGAAATAGTTTCACATATATCATAACACATCACAATTACAAGATATATATATATATATATATATATATATATATATATCACCTATATATTTCCATTTACTACATTGAAAAGTTATTATGTATACTTTTACAAAAAGAAGGATTAGTGAAAGAGCATATAAAATCACTTGGTTGCATGGCATCTCATATCATAGGGATAAGTGTTGGAGACTATCATATACATGTATCTAATAGTTGGTATTCATGAGTTTTGATTTATAATATGTCAAAAATTAAGGGGTTGACTGAGGTAGGTACTTAAAAACAAAAATAAAAGTTTAATGCTCTTGCAAGGTCTTTTGGCATGGATTAGGGTTTGATAAAAGGAGAAGAAATTTTGGTAGGTTCACATCCTAATTTTCTGATTTAGGAGAGGTTTATGTTAAATAGACAAAAGCAAAAGGATTCACAAAGTTTCATATTGATCAAACCTACACAACCACTATAACAACTAGACTGCCACTTTCAGGATAAACTATTACTATTGGAATAGTCTAATATTATTAATCCTCTATCGAGACAATTTGATTATGGTTTCTTTGTCAAATCATAGTCATATTTTTCAATTATATTTTATTTTATTTTTGAACCATTTAATTAGTACGTTTAGTCCCTTTCAAAACTCAAGTAAATCATAAACTACGTACACATCTCTAATTACCATTTTTTAATTGTCAATTTTTCAAGGTACTTTCACCCATCTCTATGCTTAGGTACATTAAATATATTTATTTATTACTTTACCTTATTTATGTTATTTTTATAACATTATACCGTTATGCATATTTATTGGTGTAGTGTAGTGTTATTTTAGCCTTATACTTTTCATTGATATAACACTTCTATGCATTACAAATTTAACTTATGTTTAGATTATATCTGATCTTCTATATGATGTCATGAATGTTGTGGCATATGTTTTCCATTTCATTTATCCTCCAATAAATGTTAGTTTTATTTCATTGGCTGTTTTATGCCTTGATTTTATTGTGTTTTATGTCTTATTCTCTTTCCAAATTAATGTGTTCTTTCAAATCTTTAGTTGTTTTGAATCACTTAAATATTATATGCCACTTATTTTTATTTTTTTAATTCAAATTTTTCATTTCTAATCTTATTTTTCTTATGATATAACCTTCTTCTATTTTCTTTTCCTTTATGCTAAAAATAAATAAGGACTTATTAATGATAAATGAAAATTTTTGGTCAATAGGTTGATAATTAAATGCATTTTGATAGGAGTGGGTGAGTATGGATCCCCTTTTATCTTATCTCTTTCCTTTGTTTTCTATAGTTTCTTGACATTGTATTTGATTTATTCTAAAAAAAATTATCTTTTACAATGATATTTACAAATGTTTATCATGTGTTTGTTATAAGATATTGTAATGAATTAATGTACTTAAAATGTTCTACTATATATTATTTCATTTATATACCATGTGATTGTAAAAATGTTCTATAATTATGTCGGCCTTAGAGAATATACATTTCATATTTTAGTTCACACACACACATGTAAAGACAAACATAATAAACATATAAAATGATTTAGCCATCCATAATTTACAAAATAGCTAGGGTCCACATGTCCCATATATCTCATGTATCAATAATAGGGTAATTATCTACTTACCTCTTCACTTTATCCCATGGGATAATAGACATCTTGGACATAGGTATCCAAGTTTGTGTCCTAGACCTCAATCCTAACCTCATGGTATCATGTTGTCGTAATATTCTGACCTCCACTATAATATCTTTGTGTTTTCACTATAATTTCACATATTAGGTGAAAATTAAGGGCGAAATAGCAATAAATTTTTATAAATAGGAAAATTTTAAGGATTTCTAGGCTCATGATTTTCTATTTGGAGAATGTCAACCCACACAACACTTAGCCAAAAAATGCATATACATTATTATTTCCCACTTGAGTATCCAAATGATTTTTAATCCCAATATGCTTTTTATCATCAAAAAATTGATTGTTGGGGATTATAAAAAATGTTTGGATCACCAAAAATTCTATGAGCCCTTGGATTACACTCGCTATAACTTTAGATGGAAAAATTAAAATGTAATCAAATTTTCTAGTTATACCCAATCTAAATATATTAAATGATGTTATATATACTTGAAATTAAATGTTATTTTTCATCCTTGTGAGGTGAACTTTGGCATTGTCTGATGAATCAAAAAATATAAAAGGATCCAATAAATAAGTGGTTAAACCTGCAAATAAATCAAGCACTTGCAATGCAAATCAATTTTTAAGTTGTAAACTGCAATGCTGTAAGAGTTTTGAATTAGATATATATATATATATATATATATATATATATATATATATATATATATATATAAAATTCAAAACTCTTACAACATTGCAGTTTACAACTTAAACAATGTTGATATAATTTAAAAAAACTTTAGGATCATTTCTGAGCTTTTATACATTTATGATATTTTATTAAATATATATGCTTTTTCTAATTTGAGATGATTTCTATCCCCCTTATGTTTTTGTAATGTAACAGTGATTTTATAAGTCTATGATGATTTTCCTGACACATGATTCTTTTTTATTCATAAAAATATATTCATTTGATACTTTTCCAACCATGCAATTATTTTTTAGGAATACGATGTTTATTCAAAAATGTAATACTTTTACAAGCATGTGATGATTTTGCAGCATGTGATGATTTTATAGGCATGTAATGATTTTATATTGCATACGATGATTTCATAAGAGTTTGATGTTTTTAAAGGCTTGTGGTGATTTCAAAGACATATAATTATTTTTAAACCCAAGCTAGTTTTCAAATATTCCAATGTTTTTCAAATAATTTGATTTCACTATAACAATTTATCTCTAAGAGTAACACAAAAACTTTCCTTGTAGAAAAATGGTAGGTAATCAAGAAACCTTAGGAAAGTAAGAAAGTGTAACACCTTCAAAATTATTTTGTACTCTTTCGATGTTGGTGTTTAATCAAATAAAATATTTCACAAATTGTTATTCATTTTATTAAACTATTATATTTATATTTATATATATATATATATATATATATATATAATATATAAGAAAAATCTTTAAAAATATACAAAATAATTACATTCATGAACTTTTAGCATGTGTGATGTTTTTATAGGCTCTATCTTTGAAATAGAAAATAAATTACATTTATAATTTTTTTACAATGAAAAGGTTATATTTATAATTTATAATTACATTTACTATGGAGTATATGGATAAAACATTAAAAAAACATATCCCTTATCCAACTCCCAATTTTCAAGATCATTATCCATATGATTACTCACATTTCTTACTTTAGTCAAAATATTGTTTACTTCCTCTAATTTGAGTACATTAATGCCTTGGATTATGTCCCATTATGATTTCAACATCACTGAAAAGGTTTACAACCTATCTTTATGTTGTGTGATTATCAACCCCAATGCCTTGGTTTTCCCTCATTCGACTAATTGCATTATCAATAGATTTTAGAGCTTAAACTTTTCCTTAGCTAAATTTTCCATGTTCATAGAGGGTTGGTTTTATTTTTCCTTTTAGAGTTGGTCATTGGAACTCTAAATTCTTTCCCATGAAATGGTAATGGCATCTTACTCCTCCAAGTAGGGTATAATTGAGTTATAAAATGGCATTCATGTCCTTACATCTTCCTGCTCTTAATCCTTTATTCATTTCATGTTTTTCTCTATTTTTGTGACCGCTTGTTGAAGCTCTTGAATTAACCATATGACTCATGATTTAGACCCTCTATACTCTTTCAATTAAATATGGCTATTAGTGATTTTTTTACTAATTTACTTAATTTATTTGGGTCAAGGATTCCTTGAAATTTTTTGCCTCTTATAATCTTTTAGGGACCATTTTTTCTAATGTTTCTTGTAACTTATTTTTAGTGTTTATGAAATGATGATATTCATGAAAAACTATTGAACTCCAATTCACAACATTATTTGCCTTCTCCTTGATATGTAAGTCTTGAGGGTGAATACTTAACTTTTCAAATAGAGTTAAAATTTGTAAAGTTGTATCAATCAAGATTTATCCTCTAGAAGCAAAAATTACATTATCTATAAATTCAATATGGAATGATTACATCCATTTATCTTTTTTGTCCCACTTATTGGTATAAAATCCCTAAAACTTTATTCAGGATTCACCTTCTCTCCACCATCACTATGTTAGACTTATGAATCATTTTTATCTAACTCACAACCCTTTGCACTTATATTTTCAATCTCTTCCTTCCTATATTAGACGTCCCTTTTTCCAATTAATATTTTTCCATATTATCATTTTCATTTTTTAAATGTTTTCCATGTTCACTTTATCAGGTTCCTAAGTAGAGGATACTTTAGCATTTGGCATGCTTTTGGGAATAATCAATAGTGGACTCCATATGTGGTGGTGTTTATGGGATGGTTTCTTGAGGTGGATCCTTATTCAAGTCCTCGTTTAGCTTCTTGACCCCTATAAAGTTAATATTTATTATTGTATATTTAGTGGAGGTATTCATTTGATTGTGTATTTCATCATGTTCACTTCTCATTTTTTTAATTTATCCCACCTGAAGGTATATGGGAAGGACTAGATGAATCTTCATATTATTGCAACAAGATTAATATATTTTTTATTATATATCCTTTCAAATTATTTCTACCTTATCCTTGGGTAAACAAATAAATAATTAAGAATAATTTCCTAGGTTTTTTTTAAGATGTTGATACGTGTACCTTCATAACTTTCCTCTTCTCTTCCTTTTCTTGTAATTAAATAATTAAGAATAATTTCCTAGGTTTTTTTGAGATGTTGATCATAAAGGTTTGAGCTTTCTTTTTTACACGTGTACCTTCCTAACTTTCCTCTTCTCTTCCTTTTCTTGTAGTTGCTTCCTTGTGATCTTATTTTTGCCTTTTATAATTCATTACTTCCTTCCACCTCCCTTTATGCATATATTGGTTCTTTATTTTCTCTGCTTTCCACTTTTCTTTCTTATCCCTTTCAACCCTAGGATTCATTGTATAAAATGGGACTACTTTTACCGCATCAATATCACCTTACTACTATGTTAGTTATTTCCACATTATATCCTCATTAAATATAAATGGTAGTGAAATTAAGTCCACATGGGTATCTTCCCTAGCCATAATGTATGTGTTGCCCCTTGTCCATGTTACATAAATATATAATGAATATTGATTGATAAAATTATGTGTAAACCTAGGTTTTTGAGAAATTATATCCCTCAACTCTAATAACCATAGTGTTAATTTATTTTGTGTCATATTGTATTGTAGATTAAAAAAATCCTCTAAAAAATCATACTCTTTGAATGTTCTTTTAGGATCATTATTAGGTAAAATTTTCACTAACTTGGATGGGGACTTCCAATACACAAATATTAGGAAACCAACAAAAATATACATTATATTATTTCGTAAAATTGTACTTAATATTTTATTTCTTCAATTCTAGTAATTCTATGATAAATTATTCTAGCCAGTTGAATTTGGTTCTTGAGATTAGCATTTGATGTGCTATGATGATCAATTTTACTGGTACATCTTTTTAATCCTTAATTATCTTCCAAATATAATCTCTTATATGTTTGAGAACCTTTCTTACCCTAATATACTTAATAAAATATGAGAGAATTGCTTTCACCTGTGTCTTCCACTCTTAGTCTTATTAACTTCTTATATGATAGATGGTAAGCTCTTTGCACATTCACATGCAATATTCTCCCCACTATTTAACAAGTTTATTACCTTGGCTAGGATTTTAGATTTGATAATAAAGACAAATTCTTGCATAAGATAAATCTTACCATCTACTATTATTGAGAGGACCATTTGCACAAATTCATTTATGAACTTGAATAATGGAAATTCAAGCAAATTCATCCATTGGATCTTATCCATTCCCTTGTATTCATTTTGAACACCTACTTCTTTGCATCATTAGGTTTTTACATTGTCCATAAATATATATGTTCAAAAGGAGTAAAATCATCGGCTTGTACATCTATCAAGGATGTCTCCCTCCCAAACTCCCATTTTTCATCCATGTTTATCTCTATATACTCCATACCAAATCAAGATCTCAATACTTCTAGGTATTCTTTATAAATGAGAACATTGTGCATCTTTCTCTCAAAGACATCTAATTGGTCTCTTGTCATTGATTGCATTTTCCCATTTTTTAACTTTGTTCATACATTTTAAATTTGACTTTATTTTATTCTAAAAATTTCATGAATTTTATGTTTTGATCTGAAGTTTCCTTCAATGATAGGCAAGTATGAAAATAAAATTATTTGTGCTTTGTTTATTATGGTATATTTTCTCCAATCATCCTCGACTCACACATGTCTTAGACCAAAATGAGCTCTAAATGACATTTTACCTTTCTGCATGTTTTTCATTTTTTGCTTAAGGGGTGATTTTTTTATTTTGCATTTTATTTTTCTATGGAGTTCTATTCCCTTTTCTACAAAGATTTTTTCTTTATCTAAAATTATTTTTGTTTTATGTGTATCTTTTTTCACAATTACCTCCAATATCAGCGGTCTACTTTTAAGAGTCTTACAATTGTCTTGTAGTCTAAAATAATTAAACTTATTGTACCTTATGATCACTTCTTCATAATAAGCCATGCCTTATTTAGTCAAGGAACTTTTTGAAATAAGAAACAAATAAAATAGACTCATATTTAGGTTCACATTTTGTGCATGTGGGATATATACTTTTGTTAAAACTAAACATGTGCCTTAATTCATACCAACTAAGTATTGGTTGTAACTTAGATTTATAACATTGAAGCCTACAAAGATATTATAGTAATGTGATGTTATTTATAGTCATGTAGTTGTACCATAATGATGCAAATTTTTTAGTTTGCAATGATCCATTTTTGGTGACTAACATAATTTTATGAATCACCCATTAGGCCATTTGCTTTATTATAACCTCCTTTATTTTACTAAATGACTTTCAATGACCCTAATAGGCTAACAACCATTTTAGCCTAATCTTTATAAATTCTATTATTAAATTTTCCAAATGATTTTACTAAATTCTAAATATTAGGCAAGATTCACATTTATATTTACAACAAATTTTTGGAATTATTTTCATCATCATGATCACAAAAGCTAATTTTCATGGGGTTTTCCAACCTTACAAATCACATTCTAGTTATATTTTCTACCCAATCTATAATTTTTTAAATGGATTTATTATAAGTTTCCTTGGTGAAAATAGCCTTAGTAAGTCCATCACTAGTGGTAAGGGGCATAGCCACATCATCTTTCTATTTATTTCTCTACTTAGATAGCTTCATTAGTGGAGCCTCAAGCTAAGAGGTGTGTGTTTTTAGTTGTAATATTTCTCCTCAAAGATGGGTGAGTTATGAGCTCACATAATATAGTATGGTAGATGTCTATATATAAGTTATCCTAGCCTTATTAATTGTATTAAACATGGAACCATGTCATCATGCATCAAATTAAACTCACTTGATTGTGCCTAGAATATCTTCTAATATGTCATGAGTTAGTCTTCAAATCATGGAATCAATAATGACAATCCAATTAACCACTATCATTATTTCACATTAAGAAAATATTGATAAACAAATTCCAAAACATTAGTCAAAGATAATGATATAAATTTATCTTATTCACCTAGGTTTACTTACCACCAGCGTAGAACCCTTGACGTTCAGTCTTCAAATAAGAGAAACCATTGATAGATCATCCTTTTTCCCTTTTACTCCTAGATCTACAAAACTATCTATCATATCCTCCCTCTACATATGATATCTCATCATAATTCCCCCCCCCCCCATTATAGTATCCTCCCTCTAGTGGGAATAGTGGTTTTTGATGAACCTTGGCCCACCATGCATGTTGATCTTTTATAGCTCCTACATCATCAACTCTAGGGTGAATATGCCTCTCATCTTCTTGTTAGTAATATGTGAGTCCATGTGTCTCGAATCTATGAAGCTATTGCTCTCTATCCTTTTGGGGTGTCTCCATAATGTATGCTAAATAATAATGGTTGGAGTCACATCACATATTAGCCAATACTATCTCATATTGAAAGATCTCAATGATGCATGGGAATTAAAAAATAAAACCATTTGATCCATCACATTTATTATAAATTGGGTGATCTTTATAGGGTAATATTTATATTTCCCTAATGTAATTCATGGCCCTCCTCTAATCTGAGACAAGATGGTATCATTATCTCTCGAGTCCCATTGGGACCCATATCTCTACATATGGTATATCTTTGTCCTTTAAGGTGGTGGGAAGGTTGATAGTCCTAGTCATTATTGGGTGTTTGTATACCCAACATTATAAAAGTGTCCCAATTACAATAATTCACATGTGTGTCTCATAAAAAAAAAATTAAAGGCATCATATAAATGGGCAAACATGCAATTTCCCTAAGATTACATACTCTACCTCTCTTCCATGTCATGTTTTATGTGATAGAGGTTATATGAGGAAGATATCCTTATTTTTATCAATCACTAAGAAGGAGCTCAATAGTATCCCAATATAATTTCATAATCATCAATATTATATTAGCATGAGGGTGCTCAATATAATCACTCCCCACTATTAGGTTTACAAACTCTCCCATATAATACTCATGATTTATCCTCTAGTCATATAATATATGTTTCCCTACTAAAAATTGTTTCCCTCTTATTGGTAATCTCAATATTTTCCATATATCCTTTAGGTAAGTTTTGTCTTATGAAGAACACAATGATTTGATTTAGTTTTCATCAAATTTTTGTATAGTACAATGTTATTTGATCATTGGCTTCTTTTAAACAAATATATGTTAATGCCCTTTTGTGTTGCCTAGAATTAAGGGGCCTTCATATTTAGATAGGACATATTTGGATCATATTATTTAGAATCATTAGCTTCTTGGTTTTAGATTATGGTAAAAGTAGGTTTTGAAGGGACCCCAAAACCCTTTGACAGAATCAAGAAATATAAAGCATTAACAACCACCAAGAAAAGCATTCCTAAAACCTATCGAAGAGCAACATCAAAATCAGGTTTTACAGGGACCTAAAACCACAAACATAGTCCAATAAAAGTACCCAGGTTTTACAAAGACCTAAAACCTCAAATAACTTATAGCATAGGGTAAAGAATGCTAAAAAATATATATCTTTAGCATTCTACCCTGGCCAACAATGCAGGTAGCCATTGCAATAACGACACACAAGCATTAACCATGACATTAAAATTCTACAAAATACCTTTAGTTTTTCTGTCACTTTGATTTGACGAAGACACCATCAAATATAGCAATAATGATGGCCGTAGCCATGTCAAGAAAAAGGCCGTGCTCCACCATGCCCTCAAACCCTAAAATCACACTGCCCACAGCCCTGGCATCCTTAATCGGCATCTCAAAATACCAGACTGCTCGATTCAAACCCTAATTCAATAGCAAGATGGAATTGGGTATGTCATCTTCATGAATCCCAGTTCACCAATGGGACACGGAGCCCTGTGTTTGCCTATGGTTTTGGGTGCCACAAATGCCACGACCTTGTGAATAACCTTATCTGCAATCATCGGCACCGACAAACCCCCTCTACATTCCCACAAAATTGACAAAAACCCCCGGTCGTGGCAACAGTACTCCATCATGCTAGTGGGGTCACGGGGTCGAAATCCACCACCTTCACCCCTCTCGACGCTAACCGTGCCTGGAAGTCCCTACGCATGTAGGTTTCAAATATTTTCTTGGAATTCCCTGCGTGCACAGGTTTCAAATATTATCTTCTTGGTTTAATTTTAAGTATTCGAGGGAATAAAAATTGCATGTAAATATTTACATAATGTTAATGTTAGTTACAAAATAATAATAATATATAATAATAATGTTAGTATTAGTGCTATATAATATAATATATATAGTTTTATAATATTATAATGTATATAGTCATATATTAATAATTATAATATAGATAGGCTACACTATTCCTTTGAGTTCTATTTACACATAATAAAAAATATTTATTAGTTTTTTGAATTTATGAGAAGAATTTTAACACTGGCTTATGTAGTCACTAGAATTAACATTTAATTCTAAAATAATGCAATTTGACTATCCTCTATACACACTTATACTCTACTCAATTACATGGTTCTAAACTATTATTCCTCTACTTTTATGTGGATGACCCTATATCCTTAGGAAATTCTAACACTGAATATTCATATGCTTCATTTCAAGCAGCATAGACTCATTATTAGACTGATTCATACTTCTTGTTTATTTTTCTGTACTCCTCAAAAAGGTCCCTCCTTCAAGATAATCTCATTAACTGATGGTGTTTGAAGCTACTAATTTCATCCTCTCATAAAACAATGGCTAATTTCCTAAATTTAAATTCACCTAACAAGTTATCTCACATATTTCACAAGTCTCATTCAAGTAAATCCTAAAAAATACCACTATATAATTACATTTTCTATTATATTATTCACTATTTGGCAAGAGGCTTCTATATTAAAAACACCAAAATTATTCTAATAGCACATTGATAAGAATGAACTTATTATTCCCAATTCTAAGTCCATATAGCCCAATTAGCTTTGATTTAAGTTTGAATACACCATCAAGGTCACAAGTCATTGTTCAAGCACACAATTATACTAGGATTGCACCAACATATATCATTTCACCAGTATTTCACATACACCATTGTAATATGGGAGAACTACATGTATTTTGATGCCTCTTCAGAGTATTAGTATGTAGGCAGCACTCAATGCATGGGATGTTGAGGTTAAGCACAACTTTATCCCCTAACCCCTTTTCCCCCATTTTACTACATATGGACCTCTTTCTCATTGAGTTAGGGTTTGAAGTGAATATTAAGGCATGCAAATCCTACAGTAAATCAATTGATCTTTAATATATACACATGACCTACAAGTGAAGGTGCACTAGTCAAAATTCAAATAGAGGGGAAAAACCCTAAAATATGTTAGCGCACCCTATAGATGACATTGTAGACTGACATTATTTGAATAACATGGACTTGTCCCATATTCAAATGAAACCTTGTTCCTTATTCACAATGACTTCATATAGTCTGACAATTTATCACACAATCTCTGTTGAAGTCCATTAGATTTGAATGCTAGATAAAATTTTATTTTTAATACTTTCCCATTTTAGCATATTTCTAAAAATAAAAAGTTTCAAATCAGTTATGTGTATTTATTGCATATCTTATACATTTTGATTTTACCTAGTAGTTTGTCATAATTAGACTAAAACTTGCTTCATCCCTAATTTTGATAAAAAAAAGTTTGTATGACTTGGGTGGGAAAATGTTGCAGGTAACAAGTTTGATTTAGCAAGAATTTTTTTGTGCCTAAATTAGGGTTGTGCATTGGTGTGCTATAACCAATTGATTTGTTAATATGGTTGATTGATTGAAAATATTGTTTTTTGTTTAGTTTTTCCTTTTAATATCCAGATAGATACTAATGTTTATGTAATTGATAAATGTATTATTTCAAATATCTAATTATTTTTGTTTAAAGTCGGTTTTTTATTTAGGTTATGATTATTTCTATTAAAATCAACAAGTGAGGACATTAGAATTAGTAATCAAAATTTTTATTATTAATTTTTTAGTTATAATAAACTTTGGTATGATCAATCTCCAAAAATTTATGGCATCATTTTTCTAACTCAAAATTTGAGCACATGTGCCTTCATTAAATCTGGTAATCAGTGCATGTCAATGGAATTATTTCCAATATCAAACCTCATCGATATATCCTAAACTATATGGTAAACTATGGTGCAATAAAGTTTTTTAAGTTTCCTAATGAGAAGATCATGCCTATAAAATTAAATTGTTAATTATATTGATGCCAAAAACATGTGGTTTGATTTATTGAAAATGTAAAGACACCACTCAACAACAAGAATTTTGACAAGATATTACACCCATAAAATATAAATGTATAATTCCATACAAATGAATTTATTAGGGAGGATGTGTGAAAACATAATTTTTCATGAAAATAATACAAAGGATCAAAGAGTGATGATTGGTTCTCCTAAATTAATACATATATCAGCGTATTAGATGCAATGTTTCAATACTAGTGCATACTTTCCTGACCCATAAAGGACACAAAGTTTCCTTATATAGTAAAATGAAGAGGTGAGTGGGATATTTTATTGGTGATGTGAAATTTGGAAACATTCCCTACGTATACCTAACCCTTCCCACACATGTGAGGATAACTACCACATTAAGTGTGCATTTAACAATGTTGTGCACATAACAAATCTCACTTTTATAATAAAACTATATAAGGTCGAATTTATATCAAGTGTGAATATGACATAAAACAACACCCCCCTAAATATCAGCTTAGATGATGTGGTAAAAGAGTAAGACTTAAGGTCATGAATATGGGCATGATAACTAGCCCTAACAAGGTATCCATCTACAATGAAAGAATAAAAGAATAATGAAGTTGTTGAAGTAGATGATTGTCAAATCTAATGAATCCTTTAAAAAAATGAATTACATGCTAAGGAATGAAATAAAGGATAAAAGTGACAAAAATTATGGCCACCAAAAAATGTCATATCATAGTACTAATACAAGCTGATGAGCAGTAAATTACCCCTTCATATACTTCACTTGAACTCTCATGAGCAAGGATAAATATTTAAAACTTAGACCTTATACTTCATTAATTATCAAACCTGAGGGTGTTTAAGCTTGATAGGATGACTCCATAGTATGTGCACACTTGGTTTCCTAATTTGATTCTTATTCTAATCATCATCTAAGGATTACAGTAAAGGGATAAATTGCATAAAAGGAAACAACTTGTATGAAGTGAAACAATAAAAAATGAATTTCTATTTTGGAAGCTTCCTTAATTAAATCGCACAAATTAAAATAAAAACCAATAAACATATAGAAATCAACTTGTTAATACAATAATAAATGAAATACTAATATAACTAAAGAGGCAGATCTTTGTATCAAGACATTCAAATAGGTCCCTTCCTAATTCAGGGTTGAACTCTAATCCTTCTCTTAACACATAATCACTTTTAACACAAAATGATAATTTTATAAATATGACATGTAGCAATTAAATATTACTATAGAATTTGCAATGTTGTTGTTCTCTTGATAAATACTTGTTCTCAATTAATTTCTTACTACTGACTGAATATTCCCAACAACTCTATTATTAAATATATAATAGAGATGGTTACATTTATTTAATAGATTACATTCCCTAGATAGACTACTCAGTTCCAGGATAAGTCTAGTTTTTTTTATCAATTTGAGTCCAATTGAATCTCCTTGATTTGGTTCCATCGACTTTGTTCATATACGATTGCTACAACTTCTTTCAAATTTGTTATCAAATAGTTGTCCCTTTGGAATCTATTTCTTATGTCTGTGGATAATTGGCTATAGGATGATATGTCACAAAATCCTTTTGTTGTAGGATGTATAGTTAATTATTTCTAGGAATATACCTTTTGCTCTAAAACCTCTTTAACATATTTAGAGAGAAAGACACCATAAAACAAAAGATAATTATTTATACTATATTTTACAAGACAAGAATCCAATTATCCAAATATATATATATATATATATATATATATATATATATATATATATATATATTAATATAATTCTATTCATGTATTATGTCTATTTATAATAAATATATATAGGGGATTAGTCAAAGCATGAAAAAATGTAAGGTTGGAAGGTTATATGCTGACAAAGGGGTACATAAAGCATGCCATTTGTGGGGCTCATCACAAGCTCTCATTTGCATAAGATAACATTTTCATGAAACTTCAAAAAAAAATGTTACTTATTAATTCAACATAGTGAATCATATGAGTGACCAAGTTAACACTACTCACTGAAATAGAAAAAATTTTAAAGTATGATCAAGGAATAACATGGTCCAAGAAACAAATTGATCACTGATCAAGATGAAGAAGGAATTAAAAAAAAGTAGCTTCCACAAATCTAGCTATGTGAACAAGAGTGACTGTACGGTACATATTACATCTAGCTTGAATATATGGGTTACCATCATTTATATCCACCTATTATATAAGAATAAACATTAGGTATATATCATACTATAAAAACTAAATAAGCATTAAAAGTACACAAACCCCACTTAATATAGACTAAGGAGTGAAGATAAAGTAGCTATCAAGATCCAAAACCTCTAATAATGTGTGTCAATGTGATAAGATGCAACAAAAAAATAATGCTTGCAAAGGAAATTAAGGTTATGAATCATGCACATAAAACAATCCTCAAGTGCAAGTACCCAATATGCCACATGAAGTACCAATAACTGATATGAGAAAAGGGAGTGTAACAAAGCACACATACACATGAAGGTGGACAAGGATAAAATATTAAACCCTCAATGGCACTTTATAAATTAGTGTGAGTATAATATACATCTAAAAAATCCATCTAGAAGCTATATAGTGTACTAAAGAGTGATCCCATCAAAAAATGAGGTGGCACCTATACTCTGTGCAAAGCAATATGATTCACAGTTTTTAAATAAGCTATTAAGCTAAAAAACTACAAATCTAAGATAGAATTAGAATTAAAAAATATTACAATTTTAAATAATGTGAAAAACATTCACTTAAAAAAAACAATGTATATCCGAGTTATAGGTAAAATTTATGGCTTCCAAAAACTTTAAAAATAAGAATAGGTAAAGAATTGTAAATTTTAGAAAATTAGATTATCAAAAGGAAAAATAAACTCTACCACTATATAGATCATGAAAAAATAGGCAAGGTGATAAAAATCACCCTCCCAAGATTCACATAAATAAAGTTATGAGCCCTAGAAGAACTGTACTTCAAATAGGAGGCCCAATGGTGAATGGTTAGCCCTCTAGGGCTAAAGTAACCAACATGTGGTCACATAGAAAATAGGGGCTAGCGATAATTACTAATGATTAGTTGACACTTGGTCACATGTTGACAGTTAAGATTGATGCATTTAGAATATGGCTCATTATTGACATGTTATTTCCCTCAATTCATCTCTCAAAGGATATTATCTTATGCAAATCTTAGATTGTTAGATAGCTATTACATGGAAAATAGATATTTGTCTTGTTTATATTGAACCAAAGATTAAACCTTTACTTTGTCATTAATGTCTAATACATAGCATGTTTTAGTGATTTTTGTTGTGAAGAATGCTTAGGTAGAAGACATAGGTGATGTATAGTGAACGTTCAATTTTGATCTCCATCCAGCAGAACTACAGACTCCGTAGGCTTGCTACTATGGACTCTGCAAGCTTGTTTCTATGAACTCTATAGGCTTGTTTCTACAGAATCCATAGGCTTATTTATATGGAATCTATAGGCTTATTTATATGGACTCCATAGTCTCATTCTCCCTGACTCTACAGGGTCGATTCCATGGATTCTATAAGGACAAAGCTACAAATGGGGAAACTAGTAGCCAGATAGGATAAGAGAGAATCATTCCAGCTGGAATCAAATAAGGAAATAACCACTTTTTGTTTTGTAGGATTTGTTTTCAATAAACTTTTATATATATTTGGATCTTAGGACTATTATAGGATAGGATATCTATACCATCAGAATAATTGGATCTCTTGGAAATCCAATCTCCTATATTTGGATGAATAGATCGACCAAGGAATCCTATTTATTTGCATCCTATTTTGAGTTGATTATATTAGTATAAAATGTAATATTTTCATATATAATATATATTAGATATCAGATGATAGAGAGTAGATAATAGAGGAAAAGATTTGTACAAGCATATTACAAGTTCTAGCCAGATTGTAATCATTTTAGTTTTATGAATTATTACTTCAGTTTCCAGTATTGATTAATCTTTGTTGCTGAGTCTGAGAGGAGCAAGGCCCCACTCTCTTTGGAACTAGGAACCATGTATGGTATTTATGTTATGTTTTATTAATTCACTGTTATAACTAATTAGAATCTTGTTAATGTTTACATTTATTCATAAAAATATCAAAATAAATTCATGGTTTTAAAGGCATTTTCTTATTCCAAAATCATTTCCTTTCTAAGCAAAAGTGTGTTTTATTTTATAGCAGACATGTGAATCAAATTTCCTTTTATTAAATAGGAGTGTGAATTTACTTTCCACATAAGCATAAATAGGAGTGTGATTTTTACTTTCAAGCAAATGAGTGGATTGATGTGATTTCTTTCTTTTCAGCAAAAGATTGAATCATGTAGTTTATGACACATTTATTTATTTAGTCAAATTTAGAATAGGATAATCAAACACCCCCCATAAGCACCCTTCTAGATCTACCATCCCATACCTTACTATAAATAGCTTTGGACACTAGCCCTGGTTGATAAGACATCAATTGAATATTGATTAAATGAGGAGTTAAATGACACATGTCAAAGCTAATGGTATATATTGGTAATCTAAGGCATAATATTAGTCTTATGAGGTAGAGTGGCATACTACAAGGGGAATGGAGGGTCTAGTGAAAGGTCGACGGTAGTAGTGGTGGCACAGTGGCCACATGGGCCATAGTGAAAAATTTGGGTAGTATCATCAAAATAGTGTTAGGATAACTTTGCTACTTTATCAATCTCTCTAAAACAACTTCAAATGCATGCCAAAGGATCACCATATCTTAGAAATCCAAATCCATTGAACATAATTTTAGTCCAAGTTATTGCAGAAAAATATAATTTTTTTTCTATAAATGCCTATAAACCCTAGCTCTTCATAAACTAAAATCAATTAAAAAATATGTGAATGAAAACCCTATTGACCAAAAAATAGGTCCCCTTAGGGGACTATAGACACAATGAAAAAGTTTTATTTTCTCTAAGATGCCCCAAAAAATATAGAAAAAGTTATATTTGCCCTTGAAATTGAATTACTTTCCAAATGAGCTCAAAATGTATAATTGAGGTGAAACATAATACAAAATTAGTTTTATATGCACTTTGAATGCAATGGGAATGTTTGATTCACACCAAAAATACTCAAAAAATGAAAATAGTAGAAAACACTTCAACAAAATGCCTCCATATGTAGATCTAAAATAGGTACATGAATATAACTAAAGAAAAAATTGGATCTGAATAAATAAGAGATGCAACATGTAAAGAACTCTCCATAGTGTAAAGCTCACTCCATGAAATGACCCTAAAATTGTATATTTATGAACAAATATATACCCGATTTAGTTTTAAAATCCTCTAAAAGGATTGGCTCAAAGTTGTAGACTTAACATGAAAAAATGCCCAATGATTTTGAAAACCCTAAAAGCATTGGCAATTTTTTTTTAATTTTAGCGTGAAAAAATACATACCTAGTGTATTTTTCAAAACCTCATAAAGGTTGGCATAAAACCTTGTTTTGGCACATAAAAATACCTAGTGGATAATTTTGAAAAACACCCCGATGAGGTTTGGCACAAAATTATAGAGGGGATGGATAAGTTATGTGGGATTTCAAGATTATTGAAGACTGTAGAAATCCAAAGTGGCTACCTATGAATGGATATGGTATAATATATCTAAAACCATATCGTAAAAAGGCTCTTTATAATAAAACCATGTTAGGCATGAGTAAAACCCATGAAACTCTACATATAAAGACACCATTTAATTAAAAAACATTAAAAAGAGAGATTTCACCAATATAATAGAAATGTATTAAACCAGGAAGGGATATACAAATAAGAAATGTGTAAATGAAATGTTATACAATAATACCAAGGATCAACAAGCGAGCCTTGGTTCTCCTAAATCACTATATCTCTACTAGCTCTAAATTCCTAACTCTAGGCTCCTTACCCACTTAAAGATACAAAGGCTCCTTATGTAGAAAAATAAATAGGTGAGCAGGAGATGTTTATTGATGGTGTGAAAGGTGGAAGCATTCCCTAAGTTACACCTAACCCTTCTCCCACATGTCACAAGGACAAATGCCACATTAAAAGTGCATTTCACAATGATGTACACATAATAAATCTCACCTTGATAACAATGCTAATTAAGGTGAAATTCACACAAAGTGTAAATATGACACACACCAAAATTATTATCAACCAAAAGGTACCTATGTCATTATTACACAACTCAACCAAAGTGGTGAACATATCAAGGTTATAGCTCATTGTAAGAAGGCTCGTAACATATCCTAGGTAAATCATGTCAATATGTCCCCACCAAACCTTGTCCAACCATAATTATTATATTGTCTTCATCAATGTGCCATGGCAAAATCCTCACACACATATGGTATTTTGCATCACAATGAAAAAATATAAAAATTCATTTTTCTTTCACAAATTATATTATTATGCCTACCATAAGTGTACTAGTCCCAAATTATGGAAAAAAAATCCCCTTCATTAGATGCACACTTTTAAGAATTTTTTAAAAAGGAAAAAATAAGAAATTGGGCTCATAATAACTTATTAGGTTTAGCTCCTTAGCACTCCTTAGCTAGTGTAGTGGAAATCTACACATGGTCAAACCAATGTGTTGCAAAATATCATTGATTAGTCACAATGCATATCTATTACAACTTGGTTTTCAATGGTAATTAAGTTATACATTTACTTATAGTTTATATATGGTGAGGTGAATACATTAATTTGATGTTACTACTCATTCAGTGCAAATGATATGATACAATTGTTATGTTATAGTGATTAATAATGCCAATAATATCTAATGAACAATTTTCATCATTATTTTGATAGGTAATCGATCGTTATGGGCTCCCTTGTGTAGACACCTAAAACTGGCCATCGATAACCTCGAACCAAGCTTTTGACCAATTTCCACCAAAATGCACAATTTAGCCTAAAAACACTAAAACACATCAAATGAGTTGAAATTGATATATTCAAGTGCCAATTTTAGCCAGAGCATCATTAATTGAGGTAATTAAATTTATGGGTCAACTAACTTTGATTAGATCATTTTGAGTCAGAAAGCTAATTTTGCACCTAGGTGCTCTGGATTGCTCTTTTTTGTCAAACCTCTTACACAAGACACGTGCCTTTGTTATTTGGTGTTGGTAACATCTTAAATGGGATAATGGATCCAAAACATCTGACATTGACTTTCAATTCTAATCCAGCCAAATTTTGGACCAATAATAAGGCATTATGAGCAATTTGAGTAATTTGTGCACAAAGTGCTTAATCATGTTTAAGTGCTAATTAAACCAAATTAGAGACTAATTAATAATTCCATATAAACTTGTTGAATAATTGTTTTTATAAATGAATATTGAATATTTGCATCATTAGATGACATCATTTTTTGGGAAGACATCCCTAGGCCATAAATGCCACAAATATCTGAATCAAGCCACCCCATGCCTCATCAATGCCTTCCATGCCTATTCAATACCCCTCTATCCCAAATATTAACAGGTATATTTGTAGAATGAATTTAATATTTATATTTATCCTTAGCCACACATATCAATCTTGAGATGGATGGTTTAGGTTGATTCTAGCCATTTTCCAAAATCTATAAATAAAGAGGCCATGAACATTATTTCTAAGCTATTTTGGTGCAAATTTATTATGCTCAAATATCTTAAATAAAATTGGATAATGCAAAGTTATAATGTACAAATAATTCTAAAATACATTGCAATTAGTGTTATAATGTCCAAATATTGAGCCAAGCCAAGCCAAAGCCAAAGGTGCCAAGAGGAGATGAAGGTAGTCATACTCCATTGAAGAAGATATCTTGAAGCAAAATCTGAGCAAGCCAAAGAAGGAGCCTTTTATAGAAATCAAAGATTTGGTAAGAAATTTGTGTTTTGTGTTCATATTTCTCATTTATTTCTAGTTTTAATTGTGTTTTCAAATGGTTTTCCCTCACTAAGCTCTTCCTAGTAACTAGGCCTAGAGATGTATGCTAGTTAGTGTGTTTTTATCAATTTATTTTCATTTTGGGACTAACACAATACTAATCACATCTCTTGATTCAAATTTATAGTTCACATAATGGCATGCTCAGTGGGACTAGATGCATCCCACGTATGAAGGAGAGCATGAGGAAACTTTAAAATTTTAATTTTGATGCTTAAAACTCTTTCTAAGTGATTATCTAACTTTTTTTGGTCGGATTTTCACCTTCATGGGTTTACACAGAGAACCGTCGATGGTTAGTTAAACCATCAATGGTTGAGTAAACTATCTATGGTTATATAATCATCATCGATTAGGTAAACCACCACTGGTCACTATGTTTTTTTTTTTTAAACATAGACCCAAGAGCTACAATTTTAAAATGCTTGGTTTGGGGTCATATGGACTCCATTTTGGATGATTTTTTTTAAACCACATGTTTTCTCCCAAATTTTCAAAATTTGACATTATTTTAGCTTTAAGTTTCATATTTTTTTACAAAATTTCAAAAATCTCTTTAAATGTTTCTAATCTAACACATTTGTTTTTGGGGTGAGGCCTTAAGGGTAGACAAGTAATCGACGAACTTTGAATTTGTTAAAACATGTTTTAGACCATCTTTTGCATGATTTTAAAATGAATTAGGAATTTTTTTTTTGGTGCTTAATGAAAATATTAGGTGCTTAAGTGAATGTTTTGATAATTTAGGCTTGCAAAGTTACAACTTAATACCAAGGCGTCAAAAGAACACCACCCAATCTTTCAATTTAGTGCTTAAAAATGAACTCACCTTTCCAAGATTTTTGTATTCAATTAGTTGTTTGATCTAGTTTATTTAACAAAGAGAGGGATGTCACATGTATGCTCTTCCACTTGTCCGCTTTAGGGAACCCTTGGAATCAAAAGCACCATTCCTATTGTAAAATCCCTAGTCCAAGGCATAGAAAGAAAGTCATTTAAATCACTCCCCAAAAACTCGCAATAGTATTGGGTGACCTTGACATGACCCTAAAGTCTTTCTATTTTATGCTTTTTTATTTCATACAAGCTTGGATTGCAATGGGGATGTCATTACCTCCCACAAGTTATTTAAAGAAGCTTTGACTTGAGGTTTCACCTCCTAGCATTGACTTCATCCAATCTTTTTGAGTTGTACATGGGATGTATCTGCACTTTGGACATCACACTACACTGAGTGAATAGTAGAATGTAGTGGTTGTAAAAAGGACTAAAACTTTTTGCAACAAGAAAAGTGCAGTAGACACCTAATTTATATGTTTTTCTTTTGCATCATTTGATGTGAAATTCATTGTGCAATTGATCCCCCTAGAAATATTTGAGAACTTGCTAGTTTAGTCAACCCCACATTGTCATACCCTTGCTAAGATTTGGATGATTATGCTTAGTTGCATTTGGTCACTTATCTTTTTTTTTGCTTGGTATGTTTTGAGACTAAAACTTTTTTATTTTTTCATAAACCATGTTAAAACCATGTATTTGAATTGAGGAGGGTAGCGTTATGCTACTCAAATCATGTCAAACCATTTTTGCCTTTGAGTCTTTTGAAACATAGTATGGTTCACATCATTCAAGCATGCTTATGTCGTTGAGCTGTTCAATTTGTTTCAAGACTTATTTACCATTACACCAAAAATTATTTGTTTCAATCCATGTCACATCAGCCATTTGGACCTCATTTATGTGTCATCATGTTGTCCAATTTTATCTAGCTTGTTTGTTAAAATCCTAGTTTTTAACATTGAGTTTTCAATTGATCTTGATGAGTTTGGATTAAAATATTGATTGATTTCTATTTAGGCCTTAATTTATGGGGTTGATACATAGATCCTTCTCTTTTGGGTTACATAACTTCAATTAATCGATTATCCAAATTTGAATACTATTGATGGTTTGTTTGTTCAAATGCCTATCCTCATCATTGTTTGTGACTTTATTTGGGAGAACATGGCCTTTCTTCAAAGATCCTTTTGTCTTATACCTTATGCCATTTGATCATGTTTATGTTTGATTCTATGTGTCAAGTCTATGTCAAAGTTGTTTCCAAACATGTTAGATTAAATCCAATCACATCATGCCTTTGTTTCAAGTCTAGATTTTGATGTCGTTTAGCCAGAAGTCCTAGCATATGCTTATTTATTTGAGCCTATCTTTTGATTCCATATTTGGATAAAAGACCTAGTAACTCAACTTTTCCCTTTCCTAGTTTAGCCTTGTTTGGAACACTTTGACCTAGACCTTTGACATGCCAATTTTTATTCAAACACTTGACCTTTTGTGTGTATGACATTTGATGTTAGACATTTAACTTTAGAATATTTTATGCCATGTCTTAACACAAACCATTTTTGAGATACAACTCCATTTTTAGACCACATTGGAGATACAACTCCACCTTCAACCAAGTTAGACCACATTTGAACCATTTATCCTTTGGAATAGTTTTTTGAAGTTTGTAGAACTCTAAGCCTTTTTTGTTTTTAGAGCTTTCATTATTTATGTAGATATCTCTAGCTACACCTATGGTGGAGTCATGTATAATCTAACTTATGATATAATGGCCACACAAAATGACTTTTATGGCTTTAGTCAAGACCCCAATGATGCTAATATGGTTTGTGAGATAGATTTCTATCCACATCATAATAATAATTCATGGGAACAAAGTCATAAACTAGCTTACAATATAACTCGAGACCTTCATTGGTATGAAGAGGTTTATGAGGAGGACTTTAAAGACCTAACTATAGATAATGTTGTTTGCGATATGGATCCATACCCTCTTTACAATAATCAGTACATAGAACATAGTCAAGAACCAACTTATGATCCAACTCAAGATTGAAATGATATGGTTTATTAGGAGGACTTGGATGCTTTGGATTATGCAAGAAATCAAGTTTCATGACATCTTTTTGTTATCCAATCATCAGCTACCCCTAACCCTCCTTTAGATTATATGATCTATCAAGCTCTATAATATCCAAGGAATACCATTACCATTCTTGGACCTCAGCCTTTGTCTTGTGTGAGAAACTAAGCTCCACAACACCCAACCATTTCTATACCAAGACCTCATTCTTTGGCTTGTGCAAATAACCATGTTACACAATGCCCCTTCATCATCTTAGGACCTAGTCCTTTAGCTTGTGTGAGAAATCAAGCTCCACACTACCCTGTCATTACCATCTCAAGACTTTGTCCTTTGGCTCATATGAAAAATCATGCTCCCCAATGCCCTACCATTATCCAACTACAAGCCATTTCTTATCTAGTACTAATCCCATCCAAACCTCAATCAATCTAATCATTTGAAGACCAAGCTGTGTTCAAAACTAGAATTTTTCAACTCATTAGAAACCAAGGCCAAAATAACCAATCAATTCAAGATATTTTTGTTGAACCAATCACTTGTGATAAGTAAACATATGATGAATCATCTATTGATCCTATACCAGTTGTCAAAGAGTCTCACTCTAGTGAGCTAATCTTTATTGAGTCACTTCTTAATGTTTATAACTACCTTCGAGAAAATTATTACCTTGACCATATGCCTATTTTTCAAGAGCCTCCCTTTGACAAGCTAGTCTTTGAGGAGTTGCCTCTTGACCTTTTTCCCATTGTAGAGGAGTCTTACTTTGACAAACCAATCTTTATGCAGTCCATTATGCCATCATAGGTCATTACTTATCCAATACTAAACATTCAACAAGACATCATTATAACATAGTAACCATCAAATGAAGAATTAGAGTTAGAAGTAGGTTCTATTATTGAATTGACATAAGATTTATCATCAAAATCAAAATCAACATTAGTCTCAACATCAGATTTAAAGTCCAGTGAGTTAAAATCAGATTCAGATACAGAATATGTTCATGACTATTACAACATTAGTTATGCATGTCTTGCATATCAATTTGAATACATTTGTGATCCTTTTATAGTTTTTGAGGATGAGTAATTCATCTTTGACACAAGTTATCCTAGTATCATCTACAAGGATTGTACAGCCTCTCCCCATTCCATTACCATTCCATAGGCCATTACCATCAACCAATATAGCCATTTTATTGACATTCCATCTCCCACAAGTGTTGATTGGGACTGATAGAATCACACTTGGTTGACTTGCATCCATGGAAACATAGTAGTTGAAGAAGAACAAGGAGTCCAAGACCATATTCATGTAGTAGAAGAACACTCTCCTAGTGAAACCTTTTTGGAGATGTTATGGAACACACAAAGTTCAAACTCAACATCTTCTAGTGAAATATTTTCAGAGGTGTTAGAATATAGTCAAAGTCAAAAACTAATGTTCATTAGTGAAACCTTTTTGGAGGTGCTATGGGACAATCAAGATAACTTCAATGGTGAAAACCTCTTCAAGGTTGCAATAGCTGAGCATAAAAGTTCTTCACTGCTTGATAAAGATAATATCAAAGATCAAATCAAAATAGCTTCCAATCTACAGCCTAATTAGATTGTATATACTCTCAAAATTAAACAAAAAAAAAATCTAATGGTCTTATCAAGAGAACAAGTCTTCAAACCTACCACAACTAAAGTTATGTCAAATTTGACATCAGTAACATTACATGTGACTGAATGTCCCAATCTTCATTTATTTCCCCACCATTCCATATTCCATTATCATCTGCCATTCCATTTCACAAATAAACCTATCATCCACTATTTATCCTTATTTACCATCCATGGCCACACTTTCCTTTATAAAGGCTATAAAGATACCTTATCTCAAGGTTTGAAGGAATCAGAATCAATGACCAATGAAAATCACAAAAGCATTCTTGACAACCAAATATACATTGAGTTCTTGATAGAGTAGTTATTCAGATGAGGTGTGGGCTAGCAATTAACATGATCGATTATTCTATTTGTATCATTTTTTGATTAGGACGTGCATCTCCATCTTAATAGGAATAATAGAATCACATGCCATTTATCATACCTAGGCCAAATATAGGTACCATACCATTTCATTACCATTTTTACATATCCTATTTTCCATTGTTTCATACCTAGCCATTCACCCCATCACTTGGGGGAAACCCTCTCAACATCCTTATTTATCATTCTACCATCCTACTAGTCCATCATTATCCTTAGCAAGACCATGCCATTTTACCATATCATTCCTATCTAGATCAAAGCCTATTTTTAGTCATCCTACCCAATCCTATTTTGATCTTGGTTCCTTTGATTCTTCCTACACTTTTCATGAGGGGATTTTGATCAAGTTTCAACTCTTATCAAATTTATGTTTACAATGACAGTCTATGAAAATAGTGTGACAGTTGATTGATAAGATATATTTCATTTTCTATCTTATATCAAAGTTGGTTTATATGAGCCTAATTATAACCACCTATGGGCAAATCGGTGTTTCACCGGTCTTGCTACTAATTATAATTGCCTATGGGTAAATTAGTATCATTGACTTATGTTTTTATATCTTAGTTATAACTTCCTATGGGCAAACTAGGGGCAACACTTGTTTATCATGCATTACTGCATCACCTTGATATTGTTGTTTTCATTTGACTAGCCATTTTCTAGATTTGAGAACTTGTTGGGACCTAGTTGGTTTTTCCCTGCCTTCTGTGCAAATGGAATTACTATGACTTGAGGTCATTTCAGGACTACGTAGGCCATGCTTAATTCATGTTGAGGTCACCTCAGTCCCCCTTTCCATGTGTTCTCACCATTTTATGAGCAACCTAAGCCAAACATTCTCATTATTTTTTTAGTAGGTATCTTTTCATTCTCTAATGAGTTGATATACCTCAAAATTACAAAAACATTCATAACATTTCAAAAATCCAAAAACATTTGTCCTGTCTAAGCCTAGTTAGTTATCCTCAATCTACCTTACTAAGGCATGGTCACTGTTAGGATGCTTTCTTTTGATTTTGTTTTTGGGATTTTTGTTTGTTTGTTTATTTCAAGTTGTTTTTTTATTTGTTTTTTATTTATTTATTTATTTGTTTGCTTGCTTGTTTATTTGTTTGCTTTTAGCACTGTTGCCTTGACTCAGTCTATATGCATTCATTGGTAATTTTTTGAGCACATTCTTCTTGAGTCCATCCATATTCATATGTCAAAATTATCATCATATTTTTTATCATTGGGGCATTGTTTTCGAGTGTTTAATGTATTAGGAGTCATTCCTTATGCATATTTTGGCCAAGTATTAATGGTGTTCTATCATGAAGCCTACCATCACATGCTATAGAAAAAATCAGCTTCAAGAGGTCTAAAATCAATGGAGCCACAAAATTTTATCCTTTTCACCTTGGTAAATCCTTTCATTCATCTTGATTGAATCAATCCATTAACCATTCTAGCTATATCATTGCTAATAAAGATGATCATCTCCTCATTGGCAGGTACAACTAAATCATTTCTATTGATCAATCTCATTCCTCTATCCATCTCTTTCATCACTTTGCCTGCTCATCTTTAATCTATATTCCAAGTTATATCCTTGAGTTATGTTTTCTAATCTACCCTAATTGGGGTAAAATCATCTTTAGCCAATCCAGGTCCTATTAATGATTATAATCGCCTATGGGCAAATCATTATTTTGACTTTTATTCTTGATTATAATCACCTTTGGGTAACTTAGTAATCTTTTTTAAATCAATGCATGCAAAAAATTTCTCATTTGGATTAATCTTGCCCACAGGTTAATTCCACCTTTCTTCTTGCTTCTTTTTGAGGGACCATCCATCCATAAATGTGATGGCCACTCCCTCGAGGGGGCATCATCATAGGCTTCCAAAAACCATTTAGAGCTTTGTTCTTCAATCATAATATTTTTGGAATATAGGCCATTTCTAATTATTTGAGAATACATTTCTTATCCTATGGTTTGCAACATATTTCCAAATAGGAGTAAACTATAGACACTTAAAACTGGCCACTAATAACCTCCAACCAGGATTTTAACCAATTTCCACCAAAATAGACAATTTGGCCTAAAAACACTAAAACACTTTAAATGAGTTGAAATTGATATATTTAAGTATCAATTTTGGCTAGAGAATCATTAAATGAGGCAATTCAATTTATGGGCCAGCTAACTATATCAGATCATTTTGAGTCAAAAAGCCAATTTTACACCTAGGTGCTTTGGATTGCTTTTTTTGTCATATCTCTTGTACAAGACACATGCCTTTGTTATTTGGTTTTTGTAACATCCTAAATTAGATAACGGATCCAACGCATCTGACATTGACTTCCAATTCCAATCTAGCCAAATTTTGGACTAATAACAAGGCATTTTGATCAATTTGAGTAATTTGTGCAGAAAGTGCTTAATCATGATTAAAAGCTAATTAAACCAAATTAGAGCCTAATTAATAATTCAATAGAAACTTGTTGATTGCTTATTTTTATAAATGAATATTAAATATCTACATCATCAGGTGACATCATTTCTTGGGAAGACATCCCTAGGCCATAAATGCCATAAATATCTAAATCAAGCCACCCCATGCCTCATCAATGCCTTCCATGCCTATTCAATTCCCCTCTATCCTAAATATTAATGGGGATATTTTTATAATGAATTTAATATTTAGATTTATCTTTAGCTACACATCTTAATCTTGAGATAGATGATTTAGGTTGATTCTAGCCATTTTTTAAAATCTATAAATAAAGAGGCCATGAACATCATTTCTAAGATCTTTTGGTGCAAAGTTATTATGCTCAAATATATTCAAGAAGCTTGGATAATTCAAATTTTTAGTGCACAAATAATTTCAAAATCCATTGTAATTAGTGTTATAATGTCCAAATATTGAGCCAAGCCAAGCCAAAGCCAAAGGTGCCAAGAGGAGATGAAGATATCCACACTCCATTGAATAAGATCTCTTGAAGCATAATCCAAGCAAGCCAAAGAAGGAGCCTTTTGGATAAATCAAGGATTTGGTAAGAAATTGGTGTTTTGTGTTCATATTTCTCATTTCTTTCCATTTTTAGTTATGTTTTCAAATGGTTTTCCCTCACTAAGCTCTTCCTAGTAACTAGGCCTAAAGATGTATGCTAGTTAGTGTGTTTTTATCAATTTGTTTCATTTTGGGACTAACACAATACTAATCACCTCTATTGAGTCAAATTCCTAGTTCACACCTTGCCCTTATATTACAAAATGTAAATTAAAAAAATGGCAAGTTTTTGAATAAATCCATAAACAACTACCTAAAAGAATCCAACACCTATAATATCCATTACATCATGAAACCAAAAACTAAGGACATACCCTTAGAAACTACACAAGGCAAAAAGCTTCATACATATTGGTTCATGTGCTCCAAATACATTTTTTTATATGTTAGTTATTGTATGGGGCATGCATCTCCTAGTGAGACACACCCTTTAGTACATGTTAGCTGGTAATTAATGTTAGTCATTAATTATTTGTGTTAGTAATGTAATAAGTTAGTTTTATGGGTAAGTGGTTGAGTCCTATGCAAATAATGGGTTTGATTTGAAGACAAACTTATATGTAAACATCAATGTACTCCCAATCCATTTTATATGTATAAAAGCTTTTAGAATAAAAATATAAATTAATCTTTTCTATATTTTTGTTTTTGGTTGAATTCCTAACATTCATATTAGACCTTGATGGATCTAGATCCCTAAGGAATCCATAGAAGAGCCAAGAAGGAGACAAGTAGATTATTATTATTTTTGTGAAGTTTTTTTTTGAATTTTTTATTCTACCTATAATTATAACTTGAATAAATATTTTAGAGTAAATAGCCTGTGAAGAAGAAGATTTATTTTTTTGTCTCATCTTAGAATCTTGTAGAAGGGTGTTAAAAAAATGTTGGAAGTTATCTGACAAAGAAGTGTGGAATTGATGTTAGGCATTGAAAATTATGAAAATTTGCATTAATTGACTTTCATTCCATGTTGGGCATGAATTTTTGGTGATGAATGAGATTTTTTTATCTGTGACATTCAAAATATGTTATTGAAGCATGCCTAGGGCATGTCAAAAAATATTGGAGTAGACCAAAAGTACCATTTTTTACTTGGGAGAATGGAAAATAACCTAAAATAAGCATTTTATCTCTTTTGGCAGTATGTACTTATTGGAGGCACTTTATGTGTTAAATGCCTTAAATATGCTTTGAAACTACTACCCGAAGTGCCATTATTTATTAAAAGAGCTAACATGTGCTGATAAACACTACAAAATGCTCTAAAAGCTTTCAAAAACCATTAAAAATGTGTGTGAAGAGTTGAAACTATACTATAGGAGTTCCAAATCAACATGAAGCATTGAAATCATATTTAATATCATTTTGGGCATGATGCTTCTCTATTAAGGAGCATTGGAATAAGTGGTGTGGATTTAAAAAGTTGTGATTCTTTAATTATTGGGGCATATATTTGATTATGCATTGAATGAAGAGATTAATCTAATGCCAAGTAAAAATATTTATTGACATATATTGTGAGGTAAACAAAATTAAATTATTTCTTTTTAAGTGATTACACAATCCAAAATAAAGTTTTATTTATAAGTTTGTGAAACATGTTTCAAATAAATGTATTGTTGAGTTGGTTTTAAGATTGAAGTAAAGACTTTGAAATTTTAAAAGGTCTCAAGTTCAAAACTTAGCACACACATTTTTGTCATGTAGAGCAATTTTTCATGTTAGAATTCAAGTAGGCTTTATATAAAGACTTTCCTTATATGTTTCAAGTAGTTGCATAGAAAAGTTGGTCAAGAGTTTTTTTTTGGTAAGGAATTGAACATACTAAAGGTCAAGAGGTCCAATCCTACTTAAGACAAAGGCAATTTTTTTTTAATTCCAACTCTTTTTTGTGCATTTTAGCCAATGTCAAAGCATTTTTTTTCTGGTTGATGTTTTTCACAACCATAGAGTTGTAACAACTCATTTCCTAGGTTTTAAATCATTCTAAGTCCAACAAAAAGGTCATATTTTATGATTTGGAGTCTCTCCTTGTAACAATTTATAAACAAATATTAATTTGGAGTAACAAGATGATGAAAAATGCATGTGTTAGATTATGTATTTCTCATCTTTGCTAGGTTATAGCTAGGTATTTCATGTTTTTCCTAGTTTGTCTTATGTGAGAATTTATCCCACATTGCTTAGTTATGCTAGTTTCTAGTTTTGCCTTGCCTATTTATGCAAGAACTTCCTATTGTACTAGCATGTCTTATTTTGAATAATATATGATCTGCCTTGTTCTCGCATATCATATTTTTAACTTCTATTATGATGTTATTTTTTCCTAACTCTTCAGATATTGGATTATTGGAATATTTTTACCATTCATAATATGGTACCAAAGCCTTGGAGAGTTTTAACCATCCTTATATCTACCATTTTTAGATAATTTTCTTCTACTTCCCTTGTCAAACATCCTCAACACTTTATTCGACTTGCATTGAAGTTTTGAAGAAACTGAGTTTTTTTCTTTTTTGTAAGGCCTGCATTCCATTTTAGAAGGCGTTATAAGTCCTTTACAGGGGGAGAGTGGAGTTTGGAGCAAAGTTCATGAAGGAGGAAGAGATTGCATGGTAGCTTTGAAAAGCTTTGAATAATGTTGGAGAAGGTAGAAAGGTACTTGGGCTTGTATTAGGTCAGTGTCCCATTAGTTTGTTAATTATCTTGGATGCAATGTAGAAGATTGGATATTTGTGTTAGAATTTTCTAGGCTTGCACCCTTTTTCTAGTGGATTTTTAGCTTGGCATTGTATTTGGAGCTAGGCATTGAAGAATGGAGACTTAGAATGGTGAGAAAGTATCATTGACCATTAATAAAGAGGACTAGGCTTTGAGTGGTGCTTTGTATCTGCATTAGAATGACTTGATCCATAATGTTGGTTTTATTGCTTTTGCTTTGGTGTCATCCATTCCTTTTCTACATTAGATCTAAGTGCTACTTGGCATTTGGAAGCATCATGTCATTGTTTTTCCTAGATCTACTACATTGGGATCTATGGGGAGAGTTGGGAGGTTAGAGATATCTATTAAGTATATGCATATAACATGAATATTTATGGATTGTGTTAAAGACCTGCATTTATTTTTTCATTTTTTTTTAACATGTTTGATTTGGCATTGGAAGGTTTCACTCCTGCCAAGTGATAGAAGGAAGGTGTTGGAGCAAGGAAGGAAGGAAGGAATTGCCTTCATAGACCTTCAATAAGACTTATACCTAGAATTGGGTTATTTGGAATCACCCTTCTCAGTCAAAAATAACTGTAATCTACTATTTCTCCTTTTAAAAATAGCATGTTATTTCATTATTTTCTTTTATAAGTTGTATTTTTACCTCAAGAGAAAGTAAAGTTTGTTTATGGGTAAGTGCACCAACTTGGGGGACAAAAAAGGGCCTACCCATGGACATGATTTTTTTGAAATTTCAAAAATGTGAACTTCTACAGATAATTAGAGATGGCTACTCTCAAAATTTGAAGATGGTATGAATATATGAATTGTAGGATGTCAAGTCTAGTTTCCAAAAAACTTTTTTTTTTTGAAAAATGGTTAAGTATAAATAAGTCAAACATCTAAAATTTGAAGAGGACCTCTTATTTTTTAAGAAAATTTAAACTGTACTATTCCATACGACCCGCCATTTTTTTAGCATAATTTAATATTGTTAGAAACCCTTTGGTGAATATTTAGATTAGATCTTCTAGTGTGTTACAAACTTTTTTTATATTTTTTTGATGAATATTTTTTTAATTAATTTTGTAATTAAGTATATCCTAAAAACTAACCAAAAAATGGATAGCCATCTATGCGACCCACCCTAACTACCTCAAAAAAAATGAAAAATGATTTTTTTTTAATGTGTGTAGAATTAGGCCTAGTTTGTTACCATATAATTTGTTTTGCATTTAGATCAATTAAAAACAAATTATATAAAAATGAATAGGCATGTATGGGTAAGGCATGTAGTGGCGTAAAAAAGGTGTTGTTAGAAATAAATATAGTTTGAACCCTTAAAATAGCCCAAAAATTATAAAAATCATACATTTAGAAAGAGGACAACATGCTCGTCGTAATGGTAATAATTTTTTGAATTTTGATTTTGAAATCCATAGCGTATTTGACAATTGAAGTTGAAATTTGTTAGTTTTTCCTAAAACTCTTGATCTTGGCTATAGATGCACAGTCCCAATCCTTTGGCTCAGAAATCCAAGCCATTTTTGAGCTTAAAGGCGCAATTTTAAATTCAAATTTAAATAATGTGTACACATTACATAATGCAATAAATAATGTGTATGTGTTATATAACGCATAAGCATTTCTTTGGCATAAAATGAAACAAATAAATTTTGTGTTTGTATGGGGGAAAGGTCCCATTAGCCATGCATCCTTATAGGGGAAAGTCAAATTTTGTGTTTCTTATAGGGGAAAGGTCCCATTAGATTTGAATAGTGAATTAAGGTGCCATAACATCATATTAGACTTCAAAAATTTTACTCATTTCAATATGTCATCTTAACTACTTATAACTAAGGTTTCAAGATCTAACACATTATACATTTGACAATATAACTAATTTTTTTATGAGAGGTCATAAAATGCATTTTTTAAACCTATGATCAAATCTTAACCTTTATTGTACCAATCGTTGTGTATTAGAGTATCAATAATTGACTCTTACTTGTCAAGATGTGATTGGTTACTTTTAATTTTATAGAATAAATATTAAACAAGTATTAGATATTACATGTTCAGCATCTAGTGCACTTTAATATTTATATACACCAATATGTTTCATCAATAGAACACATGTTAACAAAAGCCTTGTTTGACAATTGAAACATGCACAACTATTGGGATCTTCCCCCTAGTAGGGCAAGGATATACCTTACCACCTTACTTGCCTAAAATCATACTCGCCCTTAAATTTTGTGTTTCTTATTGATATTATCCTACTTGCCTAAAATCCTATCTTACCCTTTTGTTGTTTCTTTGATATCTTTGACCAGACCCCATTTATTTATAAATTTTGGACTAATTTGTTTAAGTGTCAAACCCATTGAACTGTACTATGTAGTATAGATAATCTTGTGTAAGTAGAAATAAGAATTGAGCCCATTGGTGTAATAGTGCATCTCTTTGATATCTATTTGAAGAATTATATCTAATGGAGCCCAATACCTATGAATCATGCCTTGGATTATCCCAAAAACATTCCTAAAATGTGTTAAATAAAATCCCTTGAGTTTTCTCCAAGGTCACTTAGTGCATCTAATTCAATAGGTGCATTTTGAGGTCCCAATTGAAAGTCTAACAAGAGTCTTCTATTATTATAATTATTCAAGTTTAATTCCCCTAATATATTCAAATATATTATTTAAATTTTGCCTAAATTTAATATCTCTTGTGAAAATATGGTCAATCCTCCATTTCATACACCTCCTTCATCTACCCCTCCATCACACATGGGACAACCATCAACCACTCCATCCGTTCCCATGTCATCCAAAGAGTGTGTCTTTGACATGGGACTAATCCTAACCACACCATGGATGCAATAATTATAAGCTCAAAAATAAGCTAGACAATGTTTGATGCTTATTAATACTATTGAGTTTTATACCTTCCTATGTAATTGGGATGGTAAGATACAAAAGTAGGATAAAGGACTTACAATGTATTTACATGTTAAATTCTTAAATATTTTGGTCAAGTTGGGTACGTGTTTTGTTTTGTATAAGATGTGGTTTTGAGCTCAATTAACTTGAAATGGTCACATGTATCCATTAGTGATGATGTGGTTTTAAGATTTTGTTTTAATATGTTGTACCTGTAGTGATGAATTTATAGCTTAGAAAATATCTAAATGCACTAGGGACTTTGTTCGAAACCATTAAGGGATGGCGTAGATCTAGCATTGACCAAGTATGACATTTGTATAAGTTACCCCAGCTCAAACTCTATTGAACTTATTCAAGGTATATTAAACCTATGACAATGTCCCCTAAATTTGAGACCTACTTCCCATCAAGGATGATGATGACCAGAGAGACCAAATAATTCTTCATGTAAATGATGAATTGATCACCTTGTATAGATGGTTGATCAGAATTGAATACTAGTATGCACCCCCTTGCTGAAGGTTTCAAGATTATATATATTTGTGTACATATATATTCAATCATCTTGTTCATATTTCATTGTAATGAGATTAAAACTTATGATGTGGATTACAATAAAGTAGTACATGTCTCAAAATTCTTGCTCTGGCTTAGGATTTGAGGTTGAGGTTCATCCATTATTGAATTGTGTTCTCTCCTACATGTAGGACTTAATATGAATGTAAGTTTTAGGATCTCTAGAGGTAATTCAAGGCAAAGGGATATAAATAATTTGAATACATACATGTATAAAACTGATAACATTTAGTTCTTGCTCAATTCAGATGGGACCTTAAAGGGATTTACATGACAATTTTATTATAGTAATGGTAATTTGAAGGCTCAAGCCATGTGAATTATTTACTAGACATGAGTTGATTGGATTGATGTCAATATTTAAACATTAGTGGCTTTTATGTATGTATGATAAATTTGTGAATAGGCCTTAGTTGAATTGGTTGGCTTGATGATGTAACATGTCCTAAGTATCAAATATGTGCATATCTGATAACTCTAACACTTCTCCAGGTGTACTAGACCTACATATGTGAAAATATTTTATTGGATTGGGTGTCATAAGGCTCTAAAAAATCTAATGCTTCTAAGACAAGTGATAGTTAGATCTCTAACACAAATATATGTGTGTACAAGATACACAGATGCATACATATCTAATTGGATCAGCCATCACAAAGATCTGATATCTAGCTCTTTAACACTTTTAAGACCTGACACCTCTAATAGTTTTGACACTTCCAAGCACATATGAGGTACACATGGTGCTATATAATTGGATTTGGCCTCCTGAGGCATTGTCAACTCTGAAATTTCTAGGACTTGATGCATCTCTTATAGCTTTAACACTTTTGGGTGTATGAGGTACACATGTAGCACAACAAGGTTCGATTATAAGGGAAATTCAATTAAGGAGGCATGGGAGGCCAATTTGAACCCCTTCTTGACATAACTATAAGATCATGATATATTTGATTTGGGACAAAATTAAGTACGATTCTATCTATCATGAATTGAACCAATTAGTTGATTGGTTTAATTAGGGATGTGATTTGGGAAAAAATGAGCACCTAAACCAAATTTAAGGTCCAATCGATTATATAATCTATATGCAACATGTATGACTTAACTGACCCTAATTTAATCAAAAATACAAATATGAATGAAAATGTGGCCAATTTAAACCCATTGAACCTAAATTGGAGTCTACAATGTGATTGAAAGGGCTAAATTAGGTCATGTTTCATGACATGTTGATCGTAAACCCTAATTTTATCACTTGAACATGTATGTAGTTCCCCTAAACCCTAATATCATGACATATACACATGTACAAACCCATTACACTAAACCTCTAACCCTAAATCCTAATTTTATAACAAACACAACCCTTAAGATCCTTGATTTCATCACAAATGCATAAATTCATGAATGTGATTAGTGATAATTTGTGAACATGTTATTCACCTGGTTTTGTAAGGACCTCTAATGGGATTTTGGGTAAAATTAGCTCATTTTGTCTTATATATTGAGCCTTATTACATTATTCATTATTTTTATTACTTCATAGTCTTATCAAGAGTCTTATTGCATCACGTATTAGAAATTTATGCATCATATTAGGGATTTATGCATCATATTGAGCCTTATTGCATCATATGATAGCTTAATTACAACATATTGAGCCTTATTTCATCATATGATAGCCTAAATGTGTCATATTGGAGATTTATTGCATTGTATGATAGTCTTATTCTATCGCATGATAGTCTTATTACAATGCATGATAGTCTTATTGCATCGTATGATAGTCTTATTACATCATATTTAGCCTCATTGTATGATATTATAGCATTATTACAACATATGATAGTCTTTTTGCATCATATTAAGGATTTATTCATCATATTATAATCTTATTGAGTGTTGTTGCATCATAATATAGTATTATAATGGAAAACAATCTTGAATATGAGCCTTTTTACTTATTTGTATAGTATATGCTTATACTTCAAGGAACACATATGCATTATTATAATGCATATGCATTCCTTGAAGTATAAAGAAAAACTCACTTTTAAACATCTATTTTTATCCATACTCAAGATTATTGTCCCCATAGACATTCCTTGTGTACTATGTGTACTTTCTTGGTTGCTTTTGTCAAAACGGGATCTAGTTTGCGTTCAAGGAGGAGGAAGAAGTTGAAGAATAAAACATCAGATCAATTAGAAGAGTTGAGAGGAAAAAACAAGGTATGAATGTAAGCAATTCATTTTAGACAAGGTACAAACACTAACCCTGATGAGCCAAATGCTTTAGATAATGAGGCAATTGACAATAATCAATTAAATAATGATGAAATTTATAATAATGAATTGAATTATGATGAAATTCACAATAATGAATTGAATTATTATGAAATTTACAATAAAAAATTAGATAATGTTGAAAATTCACATTCAAAGTTTAAAGTTTTTTATTATGTTGATAAAGAACCTATGCATGATACTTTACCCACAAACAATGAAGAAAATTTAATGGACTCAAATAATGATGAAATCAACAATGAATAAAATTTCATGGAAACACATAATGAAGAAACAAACAATGAAGAAAATTTCATGGAAACATATAATAATTTTGAAACACCCTCTGAACAGATTCCACCAATAACAACACCTCTAAGAATTGTGCATAGAAAAGATAAGTACTTAATTGAATTTGATGAAAATATTTTGAAACCAATGCATAAAAAAATTTATTACCACCATTCAAGCAGATTGGCTCAAGAAATTTGGGATAATTTGTTTCATAGATTAGAGTATGATAGTCAAAGATTTCAATTATTTGTTTTGTTGATGAAATTACTTAAAATGAGACCTATAATGTACACATTAGAACTAAGAACATATAGAATGGATAATGAAAATTATGAAATTATTGAAAATATAAATGATGCATATCATATTATATGCCCAAAATCATGCAACAAATATTGTAATGTTGCCTAACATATAATGACAGCTTGTGCATTAAGTGCTAAAATCGATAAAAAATGATTGATTTCAAAAACAAGTTCAAAACTTGATATAAATATAAAAACATTAATGAAATCAATTGCAAGATGTAAAAGACTTAATGAACCTAATACGAAAGAGCTTAGGTTATTCTCTGGTAGACTTCCATGAAAGGACAAGGCTATAGCTGATGCTTTGAAAGAGTTACTTGTACAATTTTGGAAAGATAATACAAGAGTTTCACCCAATGTAAGAGATGTAGTGAAAATAAGAGTTGGTTCTTGTAATCGTGAACCGCATCCAAAACATTTCTTGGATATGACTCAAACACAATTGTACTCTAATTTTTTGGAAAAACACTCACAAATTGCTATTAGTCAAAGACTTTTTGAGATGACCAAACCTCTTTATGTAAAAATAAATCACACACCTACCACTTGTTGTTGTAGGCAACATGTTGAATTTTCAATACACTACGATGTTTTTCACCATATTTGTTGTACTTTGCATACTACTAACATTTTGTAGGAGTGTGGCATAGAAGTTCTACCAAAATCAGCCACAAAATTTATTTCAAATATTTTTTGTGAAAGACCAGATGGATAGTTCTTTTATAAGAAAGCATATTTGGATGGAAATTGCAACATTTACAGTGGATTGCCAAAATTGAAAAAATGTATCCATGAGGAGTGTATAATTGTAATTAGATATGAATCAGTTGGTTTGAGCAAATATAAATATGTGACTTATCAATTAAAATATGTCAAAGAATCTAAAAGGTGTGAGCTTGTTATGAAAGAGATACTTGTTTCATAATTTATGGTCAAATTCATGGAGAAAATTATTTTTGAGTATGCAAGGCACACACATAGGGCTAAATGGTTGGATGAACATTTAAATCTAAGCAAGGACACATTCCCACTTGATTCTATTATTTTAGTATTCAACTTTGTATAAAATTACACATTCGAACCATAAATGGAAGTTCAATCATAATTACAACTCAACATAAATTGTCATATTCATGCATATAACATTTATGCATGTACTTGATAGTATAGAGGAAGATCAAAAAATATTAAGGGAGTGCCATTTTCATATCAGTGAAGAATGATCACATTGTATAGAGTATGTGCAAGGTTGTTTTGATAAGTTCTATGGATAGTTGACTCAGAGGAACATTAATTTCAAATGGCATTACATTTGCTCAGATAATTACACATCACAATTCAAGAATACACAAATGTTTTATTAGTTGAGCAGGACACACATTACCACTAGTGTAGAACATATTTGGAGTTTCACTGAGACTGACCATGGAAAGGGAAGTAGGATGGTGTTGGAGCATGTATAAAAAGAGACATTACAAGGGATGAGTTAAAATATGGCAATGTTGCTAGTTTGATTGATGCAAAAATGTGGTTGACTGGTGTAATGAGAACATATGTCATGGCGGTCAAGAAAATTCTACTGTTCATATACATTTTTGGTTAATGGAGGAGAAAGACTTGGCAAACTATGAGGATTGTATGACTCTAACAGGTTCAAATGAGCTCCACTCATTTTGTAGCTCAAATGCAGGTTCTTGGACTATTCATACATGACACTTGGCATGCTTTTGTTCTACATGCATGGAATTTGTTTGGAATGAGTGTGAGTCATAAGAGTGGGTGGATGATTGGAGTTTCAAACCTCTAATTCTAATCAACACATATCAGGTTCCACCAACATTGTAACTTATTGACATGACATCCTCACATGACTCTGACTATATATATGATCTAGTACAGCCAGGTAAAAGATTAATCTCTATGTACTATTTATTCTCATAATCTACCTTCATAATGTTATTAAAAATTGTTTTTTATGATGTAGGCCATGTTTTTGTAGTTATTGCAGATGAGGATAATGAAGATGGAACAAATTACTACTTATGTCAGTGTGTAGATGGAAAGAAAAAATTAACTTCCGTGGTTGTAGATGGAGAAAACATTGATTATCCCACTGGGTCTATGGTAGTCACTGGAACTTGGCTTCGATGATATACTATAAAAATTTCAAATGTATGGTTGTTTGAAGAATTTGAAACTCATAGGAAGATTATACACTATTCAAATTTGGTTCTTGCAATGAATATTCAATTGCAAAAATATCATGAGAGGCCAAGAAATAAGAATATATGGAAAGTTCATAAGTTAGACCATGAATCTATTCTTGATACTATCAAGATTAGAGTAGATCCAAGTGGTTTATTGGATTTAAATGTGTAGGTATGTTGACTTGTAAAATGTAGATGTAATCAATTTTACTAAATGTTTTTGATTTTATAGGTACTACATGCATAAATTTCATCTTTAATTACTTACTAACATTTTTTTATAGGTTAGTGGTGTCAAATCAACTTCCACCTTCACACGGTTGACACCGTTAATAAAGAATTACATATTCTTAAAGCTAAGAGAAGCTTACTAAAATTATCTGGAGTTTTTGTACTCCTGAACAATTGCTCATGACAAGTTTATTTCTCCTTATATCCTTCCAAACACATTTGTTGTCAGTGTTTTTGTGCTCCAGAATAGTAGTGAAAATTCGCTTGTGATTGGAAGTAGGTGTCATGATTATTAAAACATGTGTAATTTGTATATATACACATGTTTTAAGTGGTGGATTTTCACCTACCAGTCTTGGAGGTAAAGTTACTAGTTAGAGGTTAAGAAGTTGTCTCTTCACTGCCAAAAATTTGCATTTTAGGACCCTTTACTGCAACTTATACCATAGATTGATCTTAGAAGTGATTTAGACTAGATTTGGGGTATAATTATAAGACTTTCCCACACACATAAGATATTTTATGGTTCATCTATATGACTTATAGTTTTGGTTTTATGCATGCCTAAAATTAGGCTAAAAATCAGCATCATTCTTGTACTAGAAAGGCCATTCTTGAGCCTAGAATGGGTGGTGGGTTTGTTGTTTGGGCCATACGAGAGGTCAATAACCTAGTCCTAGACATTATTCACCCCTTTGGATGTGTTGGTAGTGCTAGTTTTCAGTCAACAAGCATCAAAAATTGAGTTCTCAAATTGTAGATTTAATTTTGACAACATTTATTATTAGTATTTTTGTGTTCCAAAACAATAGTGAAAATTCACTTGCAGGTGGAAGTGGGTGTCAAGGTTTTTGTAACATGTATAATTTGCCTATATAGATGTGATAAAATTAGTGGATTTTCACCTTTTGATCTTGAAGGCAAAGTTTCCAGTTGAAGGTCAAAAAGTTATCTCTTCACTACCCAAAATTTGCATTTTAGGACCCTTTACTGCAACTTCTACCACAAATTGCTTTTAGAGGTGCTTCAGACTAGATTCAAGGTGAAATTAAAGGACTTTCACACACACATGAGAGATATTATGTTTCCTCCATATGACTTACCATTTTGGTTTTATGCATGCCTGAAGTTAGGCTAAAAATTAGCATCTTTCTTGTATTGGGAAGGGCATTCTTGAGCCCGAAATAGGTGGTGGGTTTATCATCTAGGCTAGATGGGAGGTCAAGACCCTAGTCTTAGACATTATTATCCCATTTATATGTATTTTTAGTGCCATTTTTTAGCCAAAAAACACTAAAAATTGAGTTCTCAGACCTTAGTTTTGACTTTGACAACATTTATTGTCAGGTTTCCATGCTCTAGAATAGTAGTGAAAATGCACTTGCATGTGGAAGTGGGTGTCAAGGTTGTTGAAACACATATAATTTTATTATATAGATGTGATTGAAGTGGTCGATCACCTGCCGGTCCCAGAGGTAAAGTTGTTAGTTGGAGATCAAAAAGTTGTCTCTTCATTGCCAAAAATTTGTATTTTAAGACCCTTTACTGCAACTTCTACCATGGATTACTCTTAGAGGTGATTCAAAATAGATTTACGGTGTAATTAGAGGAATTTCCCATGCACACAAAGGATCTTATGGTTGTTCCATATGATTTATAGTTTTGGTTTTATGCATTCCTGAAGTTAGGCTAAAAATCAACATCTTTCTTGTATTGGGAAGGGTGTTCTTGAGCTCAGAATGGGTGGTGGGTTTGTTGTTTAGGCCATATAAGAGGTCAATAACCTGGTCCTAGATGTTATTAAACCCTTAAAACATGTTGGTAGTGCCATTTTTCATCCAAAAATCACCAAAAATTGAGTCCTCAGATCGTAGCTTCAACTTTGACAACATTTATTATCAATGTTTCTATGCTCCAGAACAGTAGTGAAAGTGCACTTGCCGGTAGAAGTGGGTGTCAAGGTTATTTAAAAATGTCTAATTTTCCTATATTATGTGCTTAAAGTGGTGGATTTTTACCTTCTAGTCTTGAAGGCAAAGTTTCTAGTTGGAGGTCAAAAAGTTGTCTCTTCATCGTCAAAAATTTACATTTTAGGACCTTTTACTACAAATTCTACCATGGATTAATCTTAGATATGATTCAAACTATATTTAGGGTATAATTATAGGAATTTCCCATGCACATGATGGATCTTATGGTTCCTCCATATGACTTAAATTTTTGGTTTTATGCATGCCTAAAGTTAGGCTAAAAATTAGCATCTTTCTTATATTGGGAAGGGCGTTCTTGAGCCTAAAATGGGTGGTGGGTTTGTCATCTAGGCTAGATGGAAGGTCAAAAACCTGGTCCTATATGCTATTCACCCCTTTGGATGTGTTGGCAGTGCCATTTTTTAGCCATCATGAACCAAAAATTGAGTTTTCAGACCATAGCTTCAACTTTGACAACATTTATTGCCAGTATTTTTGTGCTTTAGAATAGTAGTGAAAATGCACTTACAGGTGGAAGTGGATGTCAAGGTTATTGAAACACATAAAATTTGCCTATGTAGACATGCTCAAAATGGTATATTTTCACATGTCGGTACTAGAGGCAAACTTTCTAGTTGGAGGTAGAGGATATTATGACAAAACTTTTGGTGAGGAGCAAAAAGATGGATCAATTATGCCAATCTACCGACCTTGTACCCACAAACCCTCTTTACATACAACATATAAATTTAACATAATTAAATGACAATTACGATAACTAAATGTATGGCTTCCATACTTCAAGTGTTGAAGGTGGTTTGGAGGTTGGGGCAAGTCTATGGGAGGAGATATGACCAAATGTTACTCCCAAATAAACCTAAAACCTTAGTAGGACAAGTTTATAATAGAGTGTATTAGTTATGCCTAGTCTTTGAAGCCAATAAGGGGAAATAAGTGCATAATTTGGAAGAGTGGATATCTAATCTTGTGAAAATTGTTGTTTAAAATTGACATAAGTATTATATGTGTGAGAGTGGGGTCAAGAGTGAAAAATAAGGTCATAGGGGAAAAATAATATTTAAGAGCATTAATTAGGCCCACCTAGGCCTTATAGTCATACTTGGGAAAATTTGGGAAATAGGTGTAAGGAAGACTGGGGGCCTTCAATGAAGGTTAGTTGGCATGTTTGAGGATATGGTAGGAGGTTGGAATCTATTTTATTTGACTCTGAGTGTATATAGATAAGCATCAAGTCATAAAGTAAATTGACACCAATTGGAATGATTAGTTTTAGAATTCTCCTCAATTATCTGCATCAAAAACCAAGTCAAAAGACTATGATGGCTCATTTGTGAAATTTGACCAAGAAGACATGTGTCACTAGCTTTTACCAAATTGGGCCTACAGGCCAAAATATGCCAGATCTAATGATAAAATTTGGTGGAGAGGCTCATTATGACCTAATATACCCATTAAATATTTTTTTTGGGATTTTTGGCAATGTAAACTATTCACTATTTTAGTACAGTCAACCCTATGTTAAATCATGGTCAACATTGGAGCCTACCTTGCAAAAATTGGTCAGTTTGGGGCATCTACATGTTGATTCAAAGCAAAAAAAAATTTATGCATTGTCTCCATGACATAAAAAAACATACCATGCAATTATCAATCTCTCATAAAGAGTGAAATTTCTTTTTGTTTTGACATAGTCCTCTTGCAGTCAAGGAGGCAGCCATTAGAGATTTCTAGAAGTTTTTTTAGTTTTAGATGCTAGGAAGGAGTTTAGGACTTAGAGAGATATTAAAATTATAAATTATGATGTTGTAAACCTATATTTTCATATATAAGTGATCATAATTAGGGTTTTCATACAACTATTTGAAGAAAGACAAGTTTTGGCATGAAGAAAGCATGTAGGCAACTCAGGGTAAATTGTGGTAAAAAGGGTCTCTAGGACAAAGTACATATCCAAATAAATTTAAACTTGGTAATATTTATATTAATGACCTAATATACCCATATATAATCTTAGGAAGCTAATATTACAATTGGAAGTGCTCATTGTTTTGTCACAGTCCCCTCCATGTCTCATAATGGTCACTATTCATGCAAGCATAATTTTTGGAGTTTTAAAATGTGTTTGAGGGTAAAAAGATTAGGGAAGTATGGTAAGATGGTTTTAAACCTATTAAACACCTTTAAAGTGTGTTAACACTCCAAACTTCATGCAATCCCCATAGGTAGGCTCAAATCCCCACAGGTAATCTCAAAGGCATAAAGGCAAAGTTGGTTTTTTTAACATTGGAAAGGTGTTATGAGATGTTTTAGATGTCATGATTACATTTTAAATAAAATAATATCAGTGGGAATGTCAAACTTGTCCTTTGGAGAGTATTTACAGGGCATGAGAAACCTTAGATTAGCAAGCTTCAAGCATTTTTGAGAGATTTAACCATGGGAATTTAATGAAACTTTGTAATCTTGCTCCCCTATACATGTACAAGGTGAATAAAAAGGTTTTAACCTGAGATTTTATGGATGTGTATGGATTATAGGATTGAGGGTTTGGAATAGGGCTAATTAGGCCTAAATGAGGGTAGGTCAATGAAAAAAGTGATAGTTATAGTTAGATTTGGGCTATGAAATTTGACATTGACATGAAAAAGAATAGAGTGTACCTATAAATGCCCTTATAATCTCTTGATCAATCATAACATTTCTATACAAGGAAAAATATAGTAAAAAAGGCTACAAGATCTGAGAGAGCATTGTGTCAATAAGGTGTGGAATGAGAGTATGTTATTGTTTAAGTACTTGAATGGTATATTATGATCATCTAAGACCATATGTGACAACAGGTTGAGATCTTGAAACATAGACCAATATTTGGTCCTTGAGACCCAAAGAAGGTGCCTAGGAAGAAACTAGAAAGATATTGAGAGGAAATTTATGAATGAGACATGAATGAAATAAAGTAAAAGATGTATAGATAGAGGTCAATGCCATCAAGGAGCTAATACTAAGAGTACAAAGAATAAGTACTAGTTTTAAGAATCTAAATGAAGTCCAAAGAGTCAAAAGAGAAGCTCACTTGTAAAAGAAGATTCAAATCAAACCATAGCAAGTGAATGTCATCAGTTGGGTTTAGAACTAGATAATGATGTTTTTGTAGACTTATCCTCCATACCTTTGCATCAACATAAAAACATAATTCAAATGCAATCATTGATATTCTTAATTTATTATAAGGGTCTAATTTGCAACATTATCTTAACAAGTTATTCTCAATCTCATAACATTTGTAATCCTTAAGAATACTTCAAAACCAATCATTTATAATACTCTAAACATAAGTGATCCAAACAACATTTACTTTATTAGTTTTTTTAAATATTCATGTACAAAATAAGAATGCCATATATAGGCATACAATGTCAATAATACATGTATTGCCATATAGGCATACAAAAATCTACATCATGTCTAATAGCATAGTATCTAATGTCAGGTGAATACATCATATATGCATGTACAATGCTAAAAATGCATACATTTACATATAATCATACAAAAAATTACATCTACAACATCCTAATCATCAAATAGTCTCCCTCTCTTTTCCTTCTTTAAAGAAAACTCTCCTTGGGATGCCCTAATTATAGATGGAGATATCATGAATGCCTTGGATTGCTCCAAGGTTAGTTGAACCTATTCAAATACAAAAATTATTATAAAATTAACAAATTTACATGAAACCAGGTTAATAAACTCATGTTTTAAACTATAATTAAAAATCATTTAAACAGACACTTATCACAATCTCATGGTCAATTTTTTATTGATGCTCAACTGGGTCATTGCCAGGTTTAGCTGCACAAACAAGCATGTCAAATGATGAAGAAACATGAGAAGTTGTTATAGTAGTCATCTAAATCAGAATATCAAATGTCATATAACATCCCTACATACACAATACATTCATGCATATAAGTTATATTTTCCAGAGTATATAGTAAAATTATTAAAATAAAAGTACTAAATTACAATTCAGAATTACAAGTGAATATACATACCTCAATGAGTGCTTGTGTAGATAACATTACAGAAACAATGCCTGAGTCTATCTTGACTCATAATTATGGAGGATTTCTCACCCTAGTCATCATTTGAACAAATAACCTAATAATTAATAACTTGGGTAATTCATTGATTAAACAAGTTGCTAATAAACTTAGTATTGCATACAGTCCAAGATTAAACTATAGTCAAAGTATTTAATTATTTTGGTATAAATTTATATGGAAGGTTCATTAATAAACACATAAGACTATTTATAATAATATTTTTATGAATATAATTGGTCAAGAAGTGGTAAAATCCTATTTGTCCATAGTCCTTGTTCATAGAAAACATATAGTTTGTAAACTAAGAAATTATGTGCCTAGTGTTTAGTCTTGTAACTTGTTATAGATTCTAAAGATTTTAAATAAGGATGTTGAATGAAAATATAAATTGGGAGATCATCTTGATATGGGTTTATAGTGCTTTGAAATTGAAAGAGGAAACAATCCCTGAGTACCTTGTTTGTTAAAGGGCAGCATACAGTCAAAGGACTAAGTTATATTATGTTGAAACTAGTTTAGGATTCCATTGAGATTGTAAGGGGTATAAGTTAGTAAATGGAAGTGTATATAATCCCATATTGGTTTTTTAAGATATTGGGAGTTGAAGGAAAGGAAAAGTAACCATGTACCCTATTTTCTTGTGTGCATAGGTAGGGTTGTAAACTGAGAGTTTTGAGTTTGCAATTGATTATGGGATTTCATAACTTGTTCTATAAATTAGAAAGTTGTATAGGATTATTAAAAACATAATGAAAAAGGTTTGATGT